>JAZKJV010008254.1:0-124368 GCA_037367405.1 Ottelia alismoides | reverse complement strand
TAACCCCCAGACTTTTGTGAAATTGCACTTCAGTCCCTCCCAGGCGCGTGCAAGTCACGCGCCCTGGTGGGTAATTTGTAGGCGTGCCCAGGCGGGTCTTGTATTTACGTTTTGGTCCCAGAAGTTGAATATATAGTGTAATATTTTGTGGAAAATTGCATGTTAGCCCCTGGATGTTTGGAATATAGCACATATACCCCTGCCAGGCTTGTTTAATATTTGGATGTTTGTTGGATTTATTTGAAATATCATTTTAACTCCAAAAATTCCACAAAAATAGGACTAAGCTTCTGGATAGGTGTACTTTGACGCCCGTATTTTAGTTTTTGATTTTGTTTTCTTTTGATATTTATTAAAAATCAAAAACCCCCTTTTTGTGCACTGTCTACCTTAGAAAATATCAAAAAAATATCAAAACACCTCCAAAAATTCCCAAAAATTCACATAGTGTCTATTTTACCCTATTTTAGAGTCAGTCCAAAAATCATTAAAAATTTCAAAAGAAAAACACTAAAAATTGAAAAATACTCAAAAACTTCAAAAAAATATATAAAATAGTAGAAAAATCCAAAAAATACAAACTCAGCTTCTGTTTGTCACTTATTTTATTCTCTTTATTAGAAAAATAGTGTGAATTATTTTGAGTACTGGTTGATATTTTTAAAGTACATTTTACTCACAGCCAGCCCTATTCTCACTGTTTTCCTTTATTTCAGCCCTTAAAAATACCAAAAACACCTAGAAAAATCCCCAAAAATCACAAAAACAGTAAAAAACCTTAAAAAGACTAAAAACATTTTATTCCTGAATTTTTGAGCATTTTTGTGCATTTTTATAAATCTTTTACTTTGCCTTGTTTTATATTGCCTTTACTTTCCAATATTGAAAAAGAAAATAAAAATTATAAAATATAAAATATAAAAATCAGAAAATCAAAAATCAAAATACAAAATTAAAAATTATAAAAAAAAAATTTTTTTTAACCCACAAAAATTTGATTGACTTGCTTGCTTAGTGTAGACACTTCACACACTCACACATTTTAGCATTTTTGCTAGGACTTCACTGTTTGCTCCCTGTGTTCGAACTCTCTGCATACTTGCCCTTTACATCTTTTGTGCAGAGTTAAAAATAAATTTTAACTCCACATTACTTCTAATTATTGATTTTTAGTGTGGGTTAATTGTTGATTTAGTCATTATTTAGTGTGGTCAATACACCGACTGTTGACTCGCCTTGTGAGTCAATACGACCGCGCTTGATTTTGGCTTCATCACCCATCCCCAATGTTGAAGACCTGTTCGATCGCTTGGGCCAGGCCAAGTACTTCTCAAAGATGGATCTCAGGTCAGGATATTACCAGGTCCGCATCAAGGAGGGAGACGAGCCAAAGACGGCGTGTGTGACGCGTTATGGGTCTTTCGAATTCCTTATAATGCCGTTTGGGTTAACTAATGCCTCGGCAACTTTCTGTACACTTATGAATGATGTCTTTCGTGAGTATATTGACTCGTTTGTCGTAGTGTACTTGGACGACATACTAGTGTACAGCAGGACCTTGGAGGAGCTTGTCAAGCATCTGCTGATGGTGCTTGAAAAGTTGAGGCAGAACCGGTTGTACTTGAAGCCGGAGAAATGCGCCTTTGGTCATGAGACCATCTCCTTCCTCGGGCATATCGTGGGCGGAGGCACGATACACATGGAGCCAAGAGTGGGCAATCCCCACAAAGGCGACAGAGCTTCGATCCTTCCTCGGATTGGTGAACTACTATAGGAAGTTCATCAAGGGATACTCCAAGAAGGCGGCGCCCCTGACGGACCTGTTTCGGAAGGATCAGCCTTGGAGATGGACGCGTGAATGCTAGGAGGCATTACAGAAGCTAAAGAGGGCGGTGGTGGAAGAACCAATTATGCGACTTCCAGACTTCGAGAAGCCATTTGAAGTCCACACCGACGCGTCCGACTACGCACTTGGAGGTGTACTAGTGCAAGATAGGCACCCCGTGGCTTACGAGAGCCGCAAACTGAATCCAACGGAGAGGAGGTACTCCGTGCACGAGAATGAGATGACAACAGTGGTCCATTGTCTGAGGACATGGCGCCACTATCTTCTCGTTTCAAGGTTCGTGGTGCAGACGGACAATGTGGCAATGAGCTGCTTGCCACACAGAAGAAGTTGACTCCCAAGCAGGCACGATGGCAAGTCTTTCTTACCGAATTTGACTTCGAGCTTCGCTACAGGCCTAGACGGATCAACCAGGTAGCAGACGCTCTATCGAGGAAGAGCGAACCAAAAGAGCCGAAGGTTGCGGTGATTGCATCAATCACCCGCGTGTCTGGAGACATGCTGGAGCGCATACGGGAGCAGACTCAGGAGGATCTGGTCACTTCACGCTTGGTGCAACGCGTGAACGATGGCAAAGTCCGGAGATTTTAGATAGGGGAAGGTGTCCTCTATGCAAAGGGCAGGAGGCCCTATGTCCCCTCGAGCGGTGGCTTGAGAAAAATGCTGCTGAAGGAAGTACATGACGCACAGTGGGCTGGTCATCCAGGAGTAGAGCGAACACTGGCACTCCTCTCCTCTAGCTACTTCTGGCCAAAGATGGAGGAAGACGTAGAAGTCTATGTGCGCACTTGTCTTGTATGCCAGCAAGACAAGACAGAAAGGAAGAAGACAGCAGGACTGCTGGAGCCCCTGCCTATCCCTTCACGTCCGTGGGAGAGCGTCTCCATGGACTTCATCACTGGGTTCCCAAAGGTGGACGGGAATAATGCGGTGATGATGGTGGTTGATCGCTTCTCAAAATATGCGATCTTCGTAGCAGCACCCCAGGAGTGCACAGCGGAGACCACAGCGAAGTTGTTCTTGCAAAACGTGGTGAAGCACTGAGGATACCATTGCACATCGTGAGCGACCGCGATGCCCGGTTCACAGGTCGGTTCTGGACTACCTTATTTGAGATGCTGGGATCCGATCTCAAATTCTCTACCAGCAATCACCCGTAGACGGATGGTCAGACGGAGCGGATCAATGCCCTGCTGGAAGAGTACCTGAGGCATTACGTGACGGCAAATCAGCATAATTAGGTGAGTTTACTGGATACTGCCCAGTTCTGCTACAACCTACAGCAGACCTCCACCCACAGGCCAGAGTTCATTCGAGATCGTGATGGGTAGGCAACCCGTGACACCGCACGAAGTGGCTAAGCAGAATAGCCAAGGACGGTGCCCTGCTGCACATTGCTTTGCTTTGGAGAGGAAGGATCGGTGGGAGGAAGCGAAGGATGCATTGGCTCACTCTCAACGCAGGTTGAAGAAGGTGGTTGACAAGAGCCGTAGGCAGGTCGAGTTCCAGGTTGGGGAGAAGATGCTGCTGAAGCTTACACCCCAAATTTGGAAGAAAATCCTGAGGAAGACGGCGCACAAAGGGTTGATTCCTCAGTACGATGGACCCTTTGAGATAGTTCGACGCGTGGGACCGCTCGCCTATCAACTACGTCTTCCAGAGAGACTGAAGCTGCATCCCGTGTTCCATGTCAGCTTCCTGAAGGAGTACCATGAGGACGGAGAAGACAACACCAGGAGAGCATCGAAAATGTTCCTCCTAACATCCGGGTTCAGCATACGAGGGTTGCTGAGAAGGTTCTTGACAGGCGCGTGGAGGGCCAGAGCAAGAAGAACCGAAGGATCTTCTTCCTTGTCAAATAGAAGGGACTCCCAGAGGAGGAGGCAAGCTGGGAGAGTGATACAACTCTGTGGTAGTTCGAGGACCTCACCGAGGATTTCTTGAAGACGCAGGATCAGTCGCGGACGCCTGATGGATCAGGTGGGGGAGGCATGTAACACCCCCAACTCCCGTGATACGGTAATACCGTGCGAGAGCAGTATCGCACGACCGTGTGGTTCGGTGGCCACATTATGAAGTTCTGGAGGACTTCACCTTAGCTTACGGAGGGCTAAGAATGGGGTTTACCGCATGATCGCGGGTTACCCTTGGCACAACACAAGTGTTCGGTGGCACTTGATGAGCTTGAGCTGCAACATCCTACGTAGGAGCGTGGGGCCCACTGATGACGTGGCGTGATGACATGACGTGCTGATGAGGCAGACGACATGGCATGCTGACGGAGCGGGCGACGTGGCGCCGGTTGCAGAAGACGAAGGGATTGCATGGAAGATGAAGAGCCAAGCGCACGAAGAGTCATCTAGGAAGATAAAGGGTCTCCATAGAAGATTAAGAGTCATTGCATTCATTGTACATATAATAATGGTGTCCCTTCGCATACCCCCGGCTTGTCTATATAAGGAGGGGTAGAGCTCATTTGTAGATATCACACTCAGAGTGAGTCTCTTGCAATACAAAGAGGGTTTAGTGTCAAAGCTCTTGTGTCCTTGTGCTTGTGTGCTTGTGTACGAGCATTCTAGCGGCGTGGTTGATCGGTGTGCTGGTGTACATCCTACACGTCAAGGGAAGGCTGGTTAGCTTACGGGAAGCTAACGCCGCACAGGTTAGTCTCAAAAATTAGAGTTTGAGATAAACCCCTGTGACAGTATATATCAAGGAACTGACCAGAGAACTGCAACTTAAAGTCTTCTCTTCAGAGATAAGTGCTGGATTTAAACTTGTGAAGATAGAGCTAATTGGCCTAATACGTGCACCAAAATATGGAATAGTAAAGCCAGAGAACTAACACGTGTAAGACAAAACATTACAATCATCATATCCAAGATCTAACAACGATGATTCATAACCCAATCCATTTATATATTTAATCGTAATTAACCGATCAATTTCTAACTAACACTGTATCATCATTCGTATGAAACGCGCAACTAAAATATTAAGTCAATAATAATATTATTAATCGCCACTGAAAAATGGCCTTCAGAAAACGGCGTCGATGGCCAACGGTTTCCAAAAGGAATCCGAGGCGTCAACAGTAAGGAGGTGGGGTACGTTTGAAATAAAAAATAATATACGGTGCTAATTGAAAATTACCCGACAGATACAGCCAAATTACATCACGGGTAGCGATGCAAATGGACCAGCCAATCAGAGCTCTCCTTTACATTGAGCCACCCAATTAAAATAATAATTGATTAAAATAATAATTGATTAAAATAATAATTGGTGGGTTGTTGCTGGCCACTCTTTCCGATTCGTAAATATCCAACTCGAAGCCCCCGCCACGAACTTCACCAGGAGAGAGATTTAGATTCGATCCACAAAGATGTGCGGCGGAAAGATTGTCGCCGGCCTGCAGCTTTCGCCTCCTCGGCGCACGCCAACGCCCCTCGCCCACGAGGCCTTGGGGCTCCAAGGTAAACCCACCTCCCTCCCTCCCTCCTCTTGTCCCCGTTAGCTTCTTCTCGCGCATGTACAGTAAAAGGGCACAGCTGCAGAAGCTTGGGACAAAGCTGATGTAGAAGGAGATAAGAAGGCCGCCGGCAAGGGTGCGAAGCCACTCAAGTACGTCTACAGGGGAATCCGTCGGAGGGCCTGGGGGAAGTGGGCTGCCGAGATTCGCGATCCGCGGAAAGGCGGCAGGGTGTGGCTGGGGACTTTCGACACCCCGGAGGAAGCCACCCGTGCTTACGATGCTGCGGCAATCGAGATCCGCGGCAAGAAGGCCAAGCTCAACTTTCCAGCTCGTGGCTGTAGCTCCGCAGTGCAGCAGCTACCGGAAGCACCCGATCTGTCTTCTTCTTCTTCGGCGCCGTTGATACTGCTCTCGCCGATAGAGGATCGGAGTGAGGATGTGGCTGGGATGGAGTGTTTTCTGGGCGAGGAGGAGACCTTTGATGGTGACTGCTGTTATTACAGTGGTATCTGGAATAATGATCCTTTTCCCGGTTTGTTTTAGTTGATTTAGCTCCTCCCCAAATGGTGGTCTGATCTGCCGCTTGTTTGTGTGTGTGTATGTGTGTTCGTGTCTCTTTTGGAGGAGAAGTAATTATGATAATCTGGAGTTCATGTAATTAGTCTTCTTGAGTTTCTTTGCTTTGCTTTGTTGCCTTTAGCTTCAGAACTAAAGGCAGAAATAAATAGTAGTATCGCCACGTAGCTCCTCCTTTGTGATCTTGTCGCCTTTCTTCTTCTTGTCAGGTGAGTGATTGCAGGGAAGAGAAAATAGATTCGGTATGGAAGCACCAAAATCAGAGGAGAAAAGAGATGGTACATCCTCTTACAAGTGGAATACATGAAAGATCGATGGCTAATCCTCCATCTAATGGAGGATAAAGCATGTCGGCAGATAATGAACAACTTCAAGGAGATGAACTCAGGAAGGGACAGAAGATATAAAGACTCTTGAGAGAAAAATTCCAGCAGCATCTGCATATGAAGGAGTCATTTCTTCTGTAGAGAAGCAAATGGAGACTGAGGAGCCCGTAACTAAGATAGATAGCACATGCTGGACTTTTGAATTTACTATTTCTATAAAGGAATTGGTCGATCAAAACTTAGAAGGTGGCATGGATATGCATCAGGAAGATTACCATCAATTCGAGGGACAGGAGGAGTCATCTTGAGGAAGGTACGGATAGTCACAGGGGTCTACTGTTTCCTTTGACTAATGATTATATGATTCATTACTATAATAGGCAAAAGTTGAGGAATCAAGTGCTTAATGATGCACATTGGCTTCACTAGACACTAGAAGCAAGCATTTTTGTTCAAGGGATAAAACACCAAAATAACAATAAAATGGACTTACATATAATTTCTAAATTCAAGTTGGTACACCATATTCTAATACATTTTTCTCTCATTAAAATTGAAAATGATGAAGCTATCTTCCACTATAAGTAGTACATGGATTCTTGCTCAAATACATGCTGAAAGAGTGAGGGGAAAATGATAGATTTTCTCATCGAGATCATATATGAGTAATCTTAGAAAATCTATTTACAACACACATAGATAAATGTTAGCATTCTAACCCCCCCCCCCTCCTCCCACAAACGCGAACGTCTTGGGCCCTAGGCCTTGATTAGTTATCGGGAAATACTGGCCCAGACAACCTATTGGCCTTTGACCCAACTGGAGCCTTGACCACATCCCAAAATGTTTAAGTCTGAGTTATCAAGTAGTAGCACCCACTACTTATAAGCTACTACCACAATTTGTGATTACTAGATGTGGTAGTATTAGGGGCTACTAATCAAATTGAATACCTTCGAATCCACCTAAACTTTCAAATCTGAACTCAAATTAAATTTCAATCAAATTCTCTAATATTGATTCAAAGTCAATTCATTATACGTATTGAATATTCAAATTCGATTCATTTTATTTTGAATGGATCAAATATAAAATAGTTTTATACAATGAATATTCTAAGTTTCAAAGAATAGAATAGACTTCAAAGACTCTATTTTGTGAGAAAATAACTAAGATCAGTAAATAGCTTTAAGGTAAAGGATAATACGAAATGATAATTTTTCCTGACTTGTGTCGTTCTTGTATCCGTGTACGTCTGATCAATCATCATTTGCTTTTTAATCCATAATGAAAGATTAAATCTCTAAAGAAAAAATTATTAGATTAAGATAACTAAAGAGGATGCATATAGTATTGATGAAAACTCATTGTAACCACCTTTAGTGAACAAACGCACCAAGCTCGTATAGAAAATTCTATCAACTATATGAAAAAAATACTGGCAATAAATATTTTAGCGCTTCAAGCATAATATATAAGAAAAAATAAAGTAAGCTAGCGGAAAATGGTTAAAAGTTATATGCCGCACTTGAAAATACTTCATATTGCAAAAAAAATAGTATGTTACAAACATGGACTTTTAAATATTGAACAAACATGAAATAGGAATATTTATTTTAAAATAAATGCAAGAAAGTAGTCTTCAAAAATCGATATTAAACAAACAATGACTTTTAGATTTCTCCATGATATCTAAGAAAAAAGAACAATTAAATTCCACTTATCTATAAGTCTATTGTTGAATATTGTTATCAGTACTTAATATCGTGGATGGCATTAAGAAGGCGTGTATATTCATTTGAACTTAAAAACACAAATATGTTGACAAGCTAAACGAAATGACGTAAAACATGTGGTGTGCAAACTTTAAAAAAGTTCAAAAGAATCGATTGCAGTTAATCAACCAAATTGTCCAAAACAAACATGTGGTGTGCAAAAATTAGTCCAACTTGTACACGAAGTATACATCTTCATGATTTTTCAAATAGCACATCAATACCAATTAATACCAATTTTGTTACATGGTGAAAAGAGTAGTACTAGGTACCATACAATTTTTGTTTGATAATGTGAGGGTGATATCTAGAGTTGGGATTCACCGCATGTGTAATATGTTACTTAAAAATGTGAAGTAATACACTATCTAGAGGACCAGAAATGATGAAGAGAGGTACAATGAGCAAATACATTCTCTGGATAAAACCTCTGGTTTTTTAAAATGAGGTAATTTCTTCTTCCCCAAATCGCCCATAGAACCGCAAAAGGTAAAGTCACTACTAAAAAATAGTGCATTAGCTACAGAATCAGGCCACGATAAATTTATTGAGGCCAAAAAGTATCAACCATGGTAGATAACTGTGACCTTAATTTATTGGCTACAGAAAATACCGTTGTCAATATTATTAAGCCACGATACAAATACTGTAGTTGATATACTTAATCCATGATACAATTACTATGGCCTATGATTTGTGGCGATGATTTTATAACCATTGCTAAATTTTCAATGTCAAATAAACCGATTCTTAAACTTTCCCTCTAACTCCTTTTGCTTTCCCTCTAAAACCCACGACTTTCCCTCTAACTAATTTCCTTTCCCTCCAAAATCCATTCATGCGATGACTCCCTCCCTCCTAAAACCATACATCTCAAAACCCTATTTTCTCTTGTCCCTCCTGCCTCTGTCGTCCTTGGAGCGCAAAACGTGGATGTCATTGCATCGTGTAAGATCAGCCACCGCCGTTAGCCGCTGCTGTCGTCGTCGTGCTCTTTCCTTCACTCACAGATCGAGTCATCTCCATCGATGAAACCACTCCTGTAATCCCCACTCGCCCGTAGTCAATCCACTGCAAGTCGATCTTCTCTAATCCACCTTCGATTTGGCTATTTCTCTCCTAAATTGTGGCTCATGGGATGCGACTTCGCGATTATACAACATAAAGTTTGATTCAATGTTTGATCTTAATGAGTAGTGGAAATGAGCATGGAGAAGATTATACACTAACAAGTTATTTTTTTAATGTTTTAGTGTGCTGCGGATAGGAGCCATAAGACTTCTAGTCAGAAGAAAAGTGCACCTTCTGGGAACAATGTAAGGGTTTGATTTTTATGAGAGATTCGATTTTTTTGGTGCTGCAGTACAATCATATAGCATTCTTTTTTTAGACTATGTAGTGGAATCCAATTTCTGAGCATTGGAAATAAATTCGAGTGTGGTATTTACATGAGCAAAAGTCTGAGCTGCAAAAGAATGCACATATAGTGTTTAAAATATACTTTGGTTATTTGTGTTTGTTGATGCTAGTTCAAGTGTGTTCGAATGATGCCTAGTGGATAAATATACATACAGTAGAGAGACAAATTATGAAGTACCCCTGAAATGTGTTTTATTGAGAACGTTACCTGCACTATCTTTTGAGATGAACCAAAGGATTTGAACATATTTTCTTAGGGTGTCATGGCTTCACGGAACTGTGCCAATGCCATAGAGCCGGCATTGGTTGGCTGGGTTAATATAACTCTGAATAGTTTTCAAGGAGCTTTCACGTCCTCAACCTACGCAGTAGAGCATATCAAACAATAATTTTAGTAATCTGAGCAATCTGACTTGTTAGGAACAATGTAATTTTTAAAAGAGATATTACATAGAAAATGCGGTAGAGCATGCCTCCAGTTTGTAAAAAAAGCTGGACCGCTCTTTTGCAATTAGTTTTCACTTAATAAAATGAGTTTACTGGTGGCCACATACTAATGATGTCCATCCTTTTTTTAAAGAAAATCAAAGAAGTCCTATTTGTAAATAAATGCTTATTTCATCACTGGAAGATCAAATCTAGAATTTTTGTTTGACTACTGTATATCATGATCTGGTTGTGGATGCGTATAGGTTATGGTTGTGGTTCCGTAGGTTGTGGGTGTGATTCCAAAGAAAAAAATATATAGACAAAGTGTAGGAATTCCCATGACTTAATAGGTGCATCCTGAGTTTCTAGTTTTACTAAGCTAATTAGGATGTGATTGACTTCAAATATAAGAGTGGTCACTGTTGGGTGCCTATTTGTATTATCTGATTGGAGCATTTTACAAGTCAATTAGTAAGATGGAATTGGGAAAAAAACTATCAGAACCACAATCAAAGATAGAAGGAAGACATAAGGACAATAGAAACTTATAATGAAAAGGGAGTCCTTCAAAGCCTTGTATCAGAACTAAGAGGTAGCAAATTCCCACTGAATGGGTGACTTGTTCGGATTTGTGCATAGAGGACTTGTATCCATATCTCTGGAAAAGCCTATGGTTCTCATAGTGGTAGTTTTTTTTGGAGATTATTTTTAGAATAAATAACTACATTGTGTTGGTCACAGTACACTTACCGTGGCCTAACATTTATGGCCATGGTAATGTTATTGTGGCAAATGCCTACGCTCTTTGGCCATGGTAAACTATTTGACACGGTGGCGATTGCCACGGTAAAATTACCATGGCTAAAAGTCATGGGCGACAGCAATAGGACATTAAGTGATGGTACTCTACCGTGGCATGTTCTATGATTTCTACTAGTGAGTGCAGTCATCTATTGAGTTGCCCCCTAACGACCTCACTGACCTTCAAAAATCTGCAACTCCTCCAGTTGAAATCCAAGATTCCCCTACCTCCTGCCAAATTTGCTCTGATAATGGACACCTGAAGAAAAATGATCAGAGTCTTCAGTCTGCACTCCACACCTATCGCACTGAGTGTCCACAATGCCGAAAAGCCTTCCCCTCCTTGTTTTGTCGTACAATTTGCCACTTCTCAAGCACCATAGGAAGATCTTATCCCTGCACGGAATCTTACTAGCCCATACGATCTTCATATCCTGGCAGAGTTTTGTATCCATGTTCGCCAAGGTCCCCTTGAATTCCATGTATGCCTTCCTCATCGAGAACCTGCCGCCATTCCACTCCAAATGGTCTCTTCCCTCATTGCAGCAGTCTGTCAACGGTGGCTCGGACAACATTCTAACAAATTCCTCCAAACATTGAGAAAAGAGAATCGACAAAAACTATGGGTCCCGCGATCCTGACATCCCTGTCTTTGCTAAGGAGCATTCCTTCATTGATGCCAATGCAAACAACCTCGGGAAACGACTACATAGCATCCTGACCCCATCCACCAAAACAGAAAAACCTCCATATCAACGATCTTCGACCGCTGTCTCAGTGCTAATATAGGCAAAACTTCGTGGACACCGCCCCACAGAGGAGATTAAAACCGCACACTCCCTATCTCAAGCGACCTCTGGACTCCATAGAGCTTCCGTAGGAGCATGGCTGCCAAACTATTTGAATCGCCCCAAATCTGAATAACCCATTTTGCCAAAAGCATCTTATTCATGCACGTCACATCCCGAACCTCCAATCCTCCTCCATTTTTTGGATGTGGCAACTCCTCCCAACCAACCAGGTGCACCCTTGGTTATTGCTACTTTCTGTCGGACCAGAAAAATCTCCCCATCATCGTTTTGATCTCTTTGTGTATTCCTACTAACATTAGTCTAGCGGGAAAAAGGAAAATTGGGATAGTCGAAAGTACATGTTTCAGGAGGATCAGCTTTCCTCCCTTAGATAGGGAAACTGCTTTCCAGCATGCCAACCTTTGCTAGAATCTCCATAGAACCACATCCAATCTGACTTCTTAAGTTTACCTGCTACCAGGGGAAGTCCCAAGTATGAAATCGGTAGCTCACCTAGCGGGCATCTGATAATCGAGATTTTGCGAGGGTCTAAAGTAGTCTACATAAGGCGAGACTACATTGTCGCTGAAGAGACCACTCAAGAAACCTCAATTAGTCAACAATTAACCCATAATTAAATATCAAGCAATGAAATGTAAATGTGGAGTTAAAATTTATTATATCTCTACAATAAATGTGTATAGTGTGCAAGTATGTAGAGGTCAAACTCAGTGAGCAGAAGGGCTAGATTGTGCAATGATGTGCAAAAATGATGATTGTGCTTCTTTGTATATATGTTCTTTTTGTGGATTTTTAATTTAATTTTTAATTTTTTTTACTTTACTTTATTTTTTATATTTTTGTGTTTTGTTTTTTTAAATTTTATATTTTTATATTTCCTTTTAAATATATAATAAGGCTATATATAGAGTATATATACAATGTAAGCTATTATAAATATAAAGAGTAATAAAATGATTCAAAATAAATAAATTAAAATGTCTTTTGGTTTTTAAATATTTTTTCTATTTTTATATTTTTTAGATAATTTTGCTAATTTTTATATGTTTTAAAGTCAAAAATATCCTAAATAAGGGTTTAATCAAATATCCAAAATTGAAATGAAGTGGAAAATATCAAAATAGGTCCAGAATCCTTCAAATCAATTTTAATAGGTAGATAATAATATAAATAAAATTATAAAATAGAAAATTTATTTTTAGAGTTTTTATAAATTTTATAGATTTTTATAAGGGTAGGTTCTTCTTATTTTTTAAGGGTTTTCCTTTGTAATTTTTATGGATTTTTGGTTTGGAGTTGTAAAATAACAAAATAAATAAGAAGAATATTTTTTTTGGAATTTTTAGAAAAGTTATTTCTATTTTTTAGTATTTTATATTGTAGATAGGGATTAATAGTGCTCTTCTTGATTTTTAGAAAATAGTAAAAAGTCTAAAATTATAAAATAAAATAAGTACATGAAAGTTTGTACAATCAGAGTGTATACCTATGTTTTGAGATTTTTTTGAGCACAACTGATATTTTACATAAATATAAGAAACAAAAAGAAGCTACCTTACTAACAGGGGCATTTTTGTAAATAAAATAAAGTACATGGCTAGAGTTGCATTTTTTCCAGAATTATAACACTATAATAAAAAGTTCCTAGACCAATACAAAATGCTAAACTTGCAAGGGGCACGTCTGCAAAATGCCCACCTCACGTAGGCGGCCACGCGAGGTGAGCTGGTGTGAACTAAAATGTAATTACGAAGAGTCCGAGGGTCTAACTACAAATATTACAAGATATTTTAAATGGTCAAGGAATGTTTTAGAGTTAATAATCAAATACAAAAAAATGTGTGGGCTTCAGATGCAAAATACCCACAACGTACACTGATCGAACGGTGCTCCGCCTCCCACTTGCCACGTGGCAGCTCGTGGGTGCGTGATACCGCTTGGCTTCAGACGGCTACAATTAGATCCCCGTGAAGGGATCGACAGTGAAGGCACAAGGGGATCCAACGGATCTTGCCATCTGGAAGAAATGGGGCTAATCCAATGACGGGGAGATGATGATGAAGAACAATGAAGCACCTCCAGCGATGCGAGCTTACACCGGTCAGATTGCTCCTCCGCTATGGGAAGCTGCTCCAAAATGCCCAGAAAGACTCCTGGAAGGGTCCTCGATCGAACAACAATGTCAAAATGGCTGGGAGAGCACTAGTGCGCCGCCGCAATGTCAGGGGGAGTTGGTTGCTCCAGGTACCTACAATAATCCCAAAATCGACCCCAAGGGGTCCTTTGGCCCGCCAGCACCTGCAAAGAGATTCAACCAAGAAAGCAATGGGGCTGGGGGCTTTAACGATCGAAACGGATGGAGGGGGAATGCCGGGCGGAGCCACCGGAGATGGTGGAACTGGCTCTCGACCAGGCTCAACTCCACCGCAAAAGGGCAGGGGAGGAAGCTGTCACCTTCCTCTATCCAGGGCTCCAGAAGGGAGTGGCTGAATTTGGTCAAATGGGGTTCAAAAATGAGAGAAAGAATCGGGGATGGCTTATGTACAGGTGGTTACATGGGGCCAAAGAACAAGAAGATGGCAAGGATGCAGCGGTTCTTGGCCCAAGGAGAGATCTAGGCGTGTCTAGACAATGGACGAGGCACCATTGTGCAGAAGGAATCGAAGCATATTAGTGAAAGGAATGACGGAAGAAAATCGAGTGAAGAGGGTCAAAGCGAGGTCTGACAAGGCTATAGGGGTAGGCCAGTCAGTTGATCGAGGTCAACTGACGAAGCCTCCCGGTTCGTCCACGTGGACCGACCAGGAAAAATAGCCTAAAAAAGATTGGAAATTCAATATTAAATATAAAATGATTTTATTAATTTAGGTTATAAAATAAAAATTGTTTATTATTTTTCATAGTATTTTATTATGATTTTTATTTATTTATTAGAGGTATATAATTTCAAGTTACTTTTAGGGTTAATATATGGGTATATTTATCTATATTTTGAGTATTTTATTTTTATTTTATATTTTTGGTTTTGTTATTTCTTATAAAATTATAACTTATTATTATATAGTTAAATATATTGTTATTGTTTTTATTTTGTATTGTTGATTTTGTTATTTCTTACAAAATTATAACTTACTATTAGATAGTTAAATATATTGTTATTATATTTTTCTGATATATTATATATACTTAATTAAATAGGAGCATGATATATATGTATAAGTACATGTATTTTACGTATGTATTTTATATAAATATTTTATTTAATGTTTTATTTATATTTATATTTTAGTTTTAATATGTATATATATTATAAATAATATTCACAAAATTATAAAAAATATAAAATTATAAAAATAATAAATAAAATGAATATTTTAATCAAATATATTTTACAGTAGGGGTCCAAAACCTAACTTTCACACATTAACTCCAAAAAATATGAAACCACATTCATTAAATAGCTTATTAGAAGTTATATACAATTAAAAGTTATCTTGATAATTTTGAATTTTTATTTGAGAGATATGGTTCTGGAAAATTGGAATTTGGAATTTTATTTAGAGTATAACTTTTACACTATGTATCATTTTTGTATGAAATCAATTTTTTATTTTTATATGTTTTATTATATACAACTTTCATGTACAAAGTTTATTTATTTGAAGTATAAAAAGTGAACAATAAAATAGGTCCCAACAATGAGTAGATAAGGAATTGATAAATGAGGATTTTATCAGATTAATGTCCCTTATCTCCCTCTACTTTATTCCTTATCGACCTAATCATTAAGATGCCTAGGTCTCAAGGTTGGGGTCATAAAATATCTTTGATATTTTATTATTTTCCTTTTCTTTTCTTTATTCTATAATTTTGGCATTAAAAACGGTATTTTATATACAATTTGTACAACAAAGGATGAATGTTAATTTGTGCAAATTATAGGTATTTACATGCATTTATTAGGGTTTTTAAGACCAAAATGATAGAATAAATGTGATGAAATGGATATTCATCAGCATCCCAACAGCTCTGCCATTCTACCCCTATCTTCTTCCTCCATTCCAAAAAGGATCGCAACCTATTTATGTGTATTGATTTGAAGGCCTGATAGACTACCGAACACCTCCACGATCTGAACCGCCCTTCTAGTCATATCCTCCGAACCTCCCGGAAAGAGAATCGTACCATCCTCATATTGCAAGAGTGGAATGGAGATTGACCCGCATTGAAACCCCTCACACCCCACTACGACAAACGACATCTGAGCCAAAGGACAGCCTTGTCGGACACCACTTAGAGGCGGGAAGAAACCCCCCTCAGGCCTCTCGTTCACCAATACCGAGTAATAGGAAGTCGTGGTGCACCTCTTCATCCATTCAATCCACCTATCTAGGAATCCACGACGCCTCAGGGATACCCACAGAAAATTTCAATCTACACAGTCGTAAGCCTTTGCGTAGTCTATCTTCCAAATCATCCCCTTCTTTTTTACACGCTTCCACTGAAGGCAAATTTCTGATGCCATAATCAGACCATCAGCCAACTATAGATCAGGTATGAAAGAAGACTGGCCTTGAAGAATCATCGAGTCAAGGACACCCTTAAGCATGTTTGTTAGAACATTTGCAACAATCAGGTAAACGACATTAGACAGAGCAATCATCCTGTAGTCTTCCATTCTCAACGGATGGTCTTTCTTTGGGAGGAAGAAAAGCAATGTTCTATTGACCTTCTCGAAGCCCCTATTACCTTCCCTAAACTCATTGATCACTATCATAAGCTCATCCTTCAGCAAGTCCCAAAATTCCCTGGAGAAGAAGATTGGAAATCCATCTGGACCGGGGGCACCATCCGCATTCAGCCCCAGACTGCTTTCTTAGCCTCCTCCTCCTCAAAAGGGGTCTTAAGCCCCAACACCTACTCACCCGACAATACCTCCACCCCTCTCCCAAGCCATCCCCACCCCTCATCTTACCTCCTGGTCGCTTCCACAAAATGCCCATGGAGAGCATGACCCAGTTGTGCGTCACCTACCACCCATCACCCTCACCCCGTCCCCCGAATTCTAGCTTGTGGATATAGTTTCTCCTCCTCCTTCCGGACGTCACCAAATGGAAAATTTTTGTATTCACAACTCCCTCCCACAACCACTTTTACCTCGATCCCTGCCTTCATTCTACTCTTCTTTCCTATCCTCGAGCAACAACTCTTCTAACAGCCTCACCCTCTCGACTATCTCTTCCTGTTCTAGCCCTCTCTGATCCTCCATGCCGTCCAGCCGCACGACCCCCTCCTGGGCCGCTCCCTTCCGGGATCTTCGATTTGCTCTCACCTCCTTGTTGTATGTCAACAAGAACTTCTTCAGCAACGCCAATTTGCCTGCGAGGCATGCCATGGCTGACCCCTCCAGCCTCCACTCAACCCGGCGCGCAGACACCATATCCTCGAACCCTTCCTCCTGAAGCCAACATAAAATATTATTAAGTAAGTATATTGTATACAATCACAAAAAAATATAAAAATGATAAGTGCAAAAAAAACATACATACAATCAATGCTGAATTTAAATAAGAATAGTAGTCCTGTGAGGCAGATGTTGAACTAAAAGCAGATTGAGGGGAAAATAAGAAGATAGGGAAAATAGAAGAACAACAAAACGAAATAATAAACTTCAAATAATAATCCTGATCAAGCATTCCTCGTCCATTGTTGCAAGGAAGAATGTTGATGACGAGGAATAATAAGCAGGTCCAATTTGGGAATATTATTTTATTCAAGAGTATGGGCATTAGACACCCAGATGCACATTAGAACCTCTCAATAAAAAGGATGCATGAAACCCTCCGCCTTCTCCTCCAACTGTCGGAGACCAAAACCCTTCACGTACATGTCATCACCAACTACCCTATTGAAACGCGATTTTTGCTCCACCACTTACACTCTATTATGGAATCCCAACCTGCTGTAAGAAAAGGGAGCCATCGTCCTAACATCTGACACATACACCCATAGAGAGAGAAAGGGCACCAGCTCACGAGAGATTTCTCATATAGGTCATCAGGGTCAAAATATTACCCGAAATGGGTATCGGAGATAAAATATGCCCATAATAGGTATTAATCGGCAAATGGTTTGCCGTGGAGAGTGCACCTACGGCAAACCATTTGCTGTTTGCATCCCGTCCTTTGCAAACTTCCCGCCATCACCGATGAGTCCACCTTCTACCTCCGCGAATGGAAGCCCTCGTCCTAGGGATGAAAACGGTTCGGATACAGATCGGATATGCCTATTTTTACATCCATATTCGCTTCATCTATATCGAATACGAATACAGATACGGATATGATTCGGATATGCATTATGGAAACCATATCCGTAAAAATACGGATACGAATCCGAATCGGATATTTATCGAATCTGAATAAGGAACGAATAAAGAGCGGATCCGAATACGGATCGAATAAAGAGTGAAATCCCAATGGGGATCCAATAAACACGAAATCCGAATACGGATTGAACAAAAACCACATACAAATATGAATTGATTTTTTTTATCAAAGTTCATAATGATTTTAAAAATGGCAATGAAATATAAATAAGTTGCGTCATGACAAAAGGGAGTGTCGGCGTGACATATATTCTTGACCGGAAGCAAAAAGAGAATATGATTTCCTAAATTTTGTAAGCGCTCATACCCAAAGAAATAGAAATTTATTAATATCGTCAATATATTGTATTATATAATGTATAATACTAATATAATAGCATAAGGTTGTAGCTTATATTATATTAACTAATATATAAAATAATATTAAATATTGTATTCGGATATCCGGATCCGAATCCAGATATTCAAGCTATTACCATATCCGTATCCGTATTCGGAAAATTTTTACAACCTATATCCATATCCGATCCGTATTCGATTAATATTTGGATACGGATATCCGTATCCGATAATTTTTCGAATACGATAAAAAAATCAATTCATATTCGTATGTGGTTTTTATTCAATCCGTATTCGGATTTCGTGTTTATTGGATCCACATTGGGATTTCACTCTTTATTCGATCCGTATTCGGATCCGCTCTTTATTCGTTCCTTATTCGGATTCGATAAATATCCGATTCGGATTCGTATCCGTATTTTTACGGATATGGTTTCCATAATGCATATCCGAATCATATCCGTATCCGTATTCGTATTCGATATAGATGAAGCGAATATGGATGTAGAAATAGGCATATCCGATCCGTTTTCATCCCTAGGACGAGGGCTTCCATTCGCGGAGGTAGAAGATGGACTCATCGGTGATGGCGGAAAGTCGGCAAAGGACGGGATGCAAACGGCAAATGATTTGCCGGTGCACTCTCCACGACAAACCATTTGCCAATTAATACCTATTATGGGTATATTTTATCTCCAATACCCATTTCGGCTAATATTTTGGCCCTGATGACCTATATGAGAAATCTCACCCAGCTCACTTCCTATCATCGGTCACTTCCTAACATTCTGACTCTCTTGGATTTGCTGGAGCGTTTGTTTTGTGGGGAAGATCTTCTCTTTTGTCATAATTTCTTTTCTGATACTATGGTTGTATGATGGTTTATCTTTTCTGGCATGTCCCTAAGCTCAAACTTTCCATGTATTGTTTTATTTTACTATGAATGAACTTGAATCCTTTTTCTAAAAAAAGGTGACTGCTTCGTTCGCGATGCTAGAAGTCGATGACGACCATATCCTCCTGGCGAGATTCAAGGTGTTGGGTTGTGGCCAACAATTATTCCATCCCATCTTGGGCATACTTGCAAATCACCTAAAATAGGCATAACTGAAATTTGCCCAACAAATTTCAGATCTGGTGAACAGAACCTTGAAGATAATTTTGAAAATTTCCCTATCCTTATGGCGAGATTCAAGGTGTTGGGTTGTGACCAACAATTATTCCAGCTCATCTTGGGCATACTTGCAAATCACCTAAAAATGGGTATAACTGAAATTTTCTCAACAAATTTCAGATCTGGTGAACAGAACCTTGAAGGGAATTTTGAAAATTTTCTGCCCAATTTTGTATGTGGCGGCTTCTGCGTTTTGATAGAACTAGGGTTGCATATTCTTATCTCTTCTCCGCCTCCAAATCGCAAGGATCATGCTTAGGTTCATCGGTGGAGATCACGCCAAAGAGATATTGTATTCAGACTATTGTGGAGCAAGTTGGAGATCCATCTTTGGTGACATTTTTCCACCTTCTTCCCTCTTTTATTTGTATTGATGCGGCTCGTTGTTTGATATGTCTTGAGGAGAAGGTTTTGGTTGTGTATAGCCTTTAGGGGGAACTAGTTTATCACCACGTATTGGAGAAGTTTGATCGGTCGAGTCAGCCTCGTGGGATCTCTCACCTTATTTTGGGGGTTTCCACATTAAAAATCTCATGTGTTTGTGATTGATTTTAGTGTGTGATTGCTCATGGCTCTTGTGTCGTTTGATTTATTTATTTATCTGTCAAGTTGCTCGATTATATTCGCTTCTACATTATTTAGGAATTGATTGTTCGTAACAAGATTCCTCGGGACCTTGCTGCAACACCTGCTAAGGAAGCTGCCAAGCCTCGCCATCCTTCATCACGTGTTGAGGCGATCACTGGAGATACCTTGTGTTTCCCCAACATCAGGCAATACAGGTACAATCCCTTTAAGTCTTCTTTGGTAAATTACAAAAAAGGATCGATCTTTATATGGATTCCCAAATTAGAGACTGGTCTCTATATTGTAACAAAAAGGGCACTCAAGTTTAATTTAACGTCCAATCCCCAACACCGTGAATGGCCAGCTTAATCCTTGAATTAACGAAATTACCCTTGCCAAATAGGGTATAGTTTTTCGCTTTTCCAAATTTGTACCTCACACACTTAGCCAAAGAAACTTCCCCCACTCCTCCACAGCGGACTGCTCCAAACATCTCCGACTCCACACGATGCCACGGCTTCGCGGACGTCGTCCTCTCCGTGGCCATCTCCTCTTAAGCTCATCTGCACCAGATATGTGGGTTTTCCTTTCTTTCTATTGGCATGTTGTCCGGGTATTTGGGTTTGATAGAGGGGTTGACATTCGAGGAGGGGGAGGTCAGGAACCCATGAGGGAGGGGTGTTGGCGTGATCGGAAAGGGCGACTAGGGCGGAGGCAGAGAGGAGAGAGAGTATGCCTGAGAAGCACATGAGAGATTTCTTCAAGATTCGGTGTGGAAGATATCAAGAACCACTGCTCGACAATGTGTTGTTTCATGTGCCACAATCTTAAGTTTAATGATTTCTATGAACTCGCTAGAAGAGCGTGATACTTGCACATGTTGGATTTGTTTCAGGTGTCCCAATCTTAAGTTTAATGACGCATCTAGTTATTTGGATCATCGAAAGCGAAACCACGATCCTCCAACCAATTGATGTCATTGCAACCAAAGGAATAGTAGTGGACAACCAAACAATCAAGATGGCATCGAAATACTTGACGAGACAGCATCGGCTTTACATCCTCTCATTTCTTTAACTGGGCTTTATAAGTCACATCTAAGAAGGTCATATATTTTGTAATGGAGGAAATTCGTGGAAAATGTGCAGGTGGAGATTTAGGTGGATAAGATGCCTATCTGCTTGCAGTTCTTGCGGATCCCGAGCTTCAGAAAGTGATGATATTTCTATCAGAGATCTTAGAATGCATTCAAAAGAGGCGATCAAATTTCGATTATAG
This sequence comes from Ottelia alismoides, assembly GCA_037367405.1. Taxonomy (NCBI): domain Eukaryota; kingdom Viridiplantae; phylum Streptophyta; class Magnoliopsida; order Alismatales; family Hydrocharitaceae; genus Ottelia; species Ottelia alismoides. The sequence continues at coordinate 103,163 of JAZKJV010008254.1, read as the reverse complement.
ATCGGACTCTATCCAACCACAGGAACATAGAGAGAGTATATATCTTAATCGTGATACCTCCATATTGATATTGGATGCAATGATGTTTTGTGATAATGACCCAGATAATATGGATATGGAGAGCATGATGTCTTGGATATATGATAACGCTGAGCAGATTGTGGCTAAATGGGCAATTAACTGTGAAGAGAAAGTAGACTAGGGAATCAAAATGAGAAACGGCAAGAGACAAGGGTAATTTCGTCAACTCAAGCCATGGATTAAGTTGGCCATTCACGCCGTTGAAGACTTCAAGTTAAACTTGAGTCCCCTATTTATTACAATCTAAATTAAAGATCGTTTCCTAATTCGAGAATCCATGTAGAGATCAATCCTTTTTATTAAATTAGCCTTCTTCTTTTCCTTTGCTTCTTTTTCATTCTTCTACTTGCCTGCTCCTCCTGTTCCTTTCTTCACCAAATCCTCAACTATTCTCCTTTTTGATTTGAAACCCACATCGTTGACTCCATATCCACGGCCCTTCTTCTCCATCTTCTTCTTTATCCCACGTATCCCCCTGCCATCTCCAGCCTAATCATGGCCGGGGCTTCAAGCTCTACATCCACGCCTTCACTAAGAGCTCTCGTCTCGCGACTCCGGCTAACTCGAACTGAAGCAGCTAGGCGTAGCCACCTGATTGGAACTTCCTACGATTGAGCCCCAGCACGAACATCTCAGAGGCCGGAACCGTCCCGAGCTCCACTCACTTCTATTAGTAGTAGGTGACAGTAGGCCCTAGTCATCCGTGGACGTCTGATCGCCTTCAGCACCACTCCACTTTCGTCTCCACCCTTCCCTCTCTGATTCGCCATCTGAAGTTCTGAGCTCGAAGGTTAAACGTCCGCCGAGCCTTTGTTGGAAATCCGAACTTGGGTGCCCCCTTCTGCAGTATCACCTGGTTCGCTCGTCCACCGTGAGTCAACACTGTTATATCCATCATCGTCCGGGGGCATTTTGGGGAACTGAGCAGCCTTCAGCTCCTCCATCCACAGAGCATCAACGTTGCTGCGGCTCAGAGACTTAATCGCAGATCTCCGACGAGGTTCATCATTGAAGTAGAGGATACGAAATTCCTACAGCCACCGTCTGGTCATCGAAGCTCCAGCCATGCATCGTCCCCGTTCACCGAAGAGACACCAGTATCGGTCGTTCGATCCTCTCCGCCATCGACGCGGCTACGGAATCACCGTGCTCTACATCCTCAGTCACGTGGTTTGGGCTTTTCAGAAGCTATCCCATAAAGCTTCGCCAAATGCCAATCAAGTCCCTGCCAGTTGGGTGATCCCAAATTTTTTCCTATTTTGATTCCGAATCTTGTATTAGTGCTCCAAGTATCTTCCAAATTTCGTTCAATGTCATTTGCTATTTAATCTTAACGTTTGAAGATCCAGGCAATATTTAAGGAACTTAAATTCTATTTAAAATGGATTCGGATTTTCAAATATTAAGATAAAATATCAAATGATCTCCGTTTTCAGCGAAATTTGGAGGATATGTAGAGCATTAATATAAAATTTGATCTATAAGGTTGGATTTTAGAATCGAAATGGTAAAAAAATTGGGATTACAACCGTTCTGTTGTAACGAGAGTTAACGTAGAGGATCCGCTTCCTACATTTAGCGCCCTAGACAATTGCAAGCATTCCCTTCCTTTTAACGGTAAGCACATCGTGTGCATTTTGTATTGTTTTATTTTTCATTTTTTTTGCAAAAAGAACCTTACCTTTGAGCAATTGTTTGGACATCTATATTTTTCAAAAAAACAAAAATGAAAAACAATATTTGTATAGAACATATCATTCTCTATCTATTAATCTTGAATTTGTAGTTTTATGATATTTGCTGGATTTATTAAAACTCAAAGAGTGAAAATTGTCATATTTTGTTCAATTTACGCTAATTAAATGATAAAAATACAACCAATGCTTGAATAATTATGAAAAATGTCATTGATAGGTCTTAGCATGATCTTCTTTGTACCTAAAATCAATTCAAAAGTAATGTATCCATTGATCTAGAATAATTGTTGAGTATTTATGCTAATTAAATTTTACTTAAGTTTTTCTTATTATTCTAAAGAAATTAAATACTTGTGGACTCTTCATTAAAATATCTAATTGAGATAAATTTAATATAAAGAATTGAGTAATGATTTATTAGAATTAATTTGGTAAAAAATGTTTTTTTTACAAAAATCATATTTTATCCCAGAAAATATAGAAAATTTTATAGTTATGTGGTTCATCTAGTTTTATATCTGAATTTCATTAGTTTTACATTCTGTTTTAATGAAAAATTACATAAACATTTAAATATAACATTCATTTTACATGCATGCTTATTAATTCTTAAAAATACAAAAAAATACATTTCAAGTAGTATGATATCCTCTATTTAGAAAAAAATTACAACTTTGACAAAAATTTCTCCTTTCCATTTCATCTAGATTTTATATTTAATTTTATCATCTCCTAAATCATTTTTGAAAAATTCCAAATTTATCTTAAGATATTTTATTATATTCTAGCACCCCGAAATATTTTTATCCTATTTTCTGCATTGTATTTTGGGATGTAAAAGTATTTACAAAAATACCCTTATAATTAAGGTATGTATACTTTGATTTCAAAAATATATCCGCATGCGTTTGCATATCACATTCCATTTGTATATCAATTTTTCATTACATCAATCTCCCTTTTTCGTTTTCATAAATAGATATAAAAATCCATCTTCGAAAACATAAGTTGCTTGCAATCCGAATTGTGAAGCTTACATATTTACCTCCTAGTGTTGATCATGACTTATCTTGGCTAAATAAACAATTGCCCACTTCACATTTGATTGTTTGATTTTTGAGTGGTTTTTATTCATCATGGGTGTCCAGCTACAACTAAATCACTGATGACGCGAAAATTACGATCGACTGAGGTAAAGGTATTAAATGAGGTCGTTGCGACCTCAGTCACTCGAATGCGTCAAACAAGAAAAATAACCACTCAGAAAATATCAAATCAATCAAAACAAAGAAGAGCGGTATAGCTAGAGGATTTAACCTGGTATAGCTCCCAGGGTCGAACACAAGGAGCACAGATTGGCCTTGCGGCCTACGATGTAGTCAGAATCCAGGAGAGTCTTTTTTTATGGTTTTTATTTGTTTTTATATTTTTTAGAATTTTTTTAAAAAATGAGAAAATGAGAGAAAGTAAATACAAGACAACTTCAACAATTTATACAACACACAAAAATGAAGCAAAAATTCCAGAAAATTTGTTTTTATGTTTTAAATGTTTTTTACTGTTTTTGGTGAATTTTTGGGATTTTTCTAATGGGTAAATTATTTATTAAAAATCAAACAATGCGAAAAACACAGGGTACTGTCCAGCAAGGCTTAAGATCCAAAAATAAAATACTCTTGGATCTCAAAAAGCCCTAAAGGTAATTTTCCTATAAACTATGAAGAATAAGGAAAATTTAGGCACCCTAATTATTGTTTTTGGATTTTTAATTTATTTATTACAATTTTTATGAGTTTTTAGGGGTTTTTCAATTTTTAGGGTTTTTAAGTAATGAAAAATAGCCAAAATTGGCTAGAAAATCAAACAACCAGTAAACAACAGTATCTAATTTTTTTAGAATTTTTAAAGGTGATTTTATATTTTTTTGGTATTTTTAAAGTCAAACAGTGGCGAAAATATGGGTTTTTGAATTTTTAAAAATAATAAATGAAATCCAAAATGTCCCCAAAAATCATAGAAATTCCTACACCATGGCAGGAGCCATGTGTCAAAATTTCATTGGATTTGGAGGTCGTTTGATATTTTATTAAAAAAATAAAGGTGGGGCACTGTGCACAGGGACCTAAGTGCAAATACCCAAAAGTTCTGGGGTCCTGGTGCAAAATACCCAAGAAATCACGTGCCAAGCACGTGTCTGGGGCACACAGGGACCAAATGGTAATAAAAATAAGTTCCGAGGGCTTATTGGTAACAAGTACCAAAAGTCCAGGGACTTATATGCAAATAACCCAAAATAATTCGCACATGTGCAAAATCAATGCTCACAGGGGTATATATGCAAATACACAAAAGTTTTCATTCAAAGAATAACATCCAGAACTACAGGGCATACACTGCAAATAACCCAACAAAACACGTGACGAAGCACGTGGGTCTCTACTGGCAGGGGTATAAATGCAAATAAAATTAAGCGCGAGGGTCTCTATGCAAATATCCCAGAAAATAAACAACGTGAATTAAAAGTTACAGGACTAAACTGAAATAAGACAAACAGAGGGGTCTAGAAGAAATTTACCCCTTTTATTAATAGCGACGGCCTGATGTTGACGCGTGGCAGATCTGACGGTGGAGAACAAACGCGCCTTTACTTCTGGAAGCGCTGGCCTGATCCGACGGCTGGTGTGCGTCCACGTGGGTGATCGGACGGTGCAGATGCAACGTGGATCTTCGAAGGAAACTAAGCTCAGATCGGATGGTCGAGGTGCAGCCACGTGTATAATCGGACGGCTGAGAGACGTCGTGGCTTAACCTCGCTGCTCAACGGCCCAGATGAGATCCTCAGATGTATCGACGGCTGCTGCTCCCCCTCAGATGGACGCTCAGGATTAGAACTGGAGCGAGGTCTTCATCGGACGGCTCTGGAAGGTGGAGGAAGAACTGATGGCCGGCGAACTTCGCCGGCCTCGTGAAGGTGTCTCCGCTCTCCTCTGCTGCGCCTGAAGGTCGGAGAAGCTCCGGCGTGAAGGTGCGCAGCTGCTACTGGTCTCCGGTGGTCAAACCAAGCTCCGAGGAGCTCGAGCAAGGCCGGCGGAGAAGAAGCTCCTGGCTTGAAGTTGGGAAGCCTCAGACGCCTCCCTTTGGACCTGCAAAGAGTTCAGAAGCTTCACGGGTCGAGGGCAAAGTGCCTCGACCCAAGAAGGCGGGGTGAAGGTGGACGGTGCGGCGTGGCGAAAGAGCTCCGGCGAAGCGACGGCGAGGGAACTCGAATCCCAGATCCTGTGCGATCTGGGTTGTGCGAATGGGTGAAGAAGGTGCGTGAGAACACGGTGAAGGTGATGGTCGGGTCGGAAGGTCGAGATGATACGCGAGGTGGCCGGAATCAGCGAGATGCGTCGGAGATGTGATTTGGGCGTAATCTAAAATTAGAAGAAATTAGAAAGAGCTAAGGTTACCTGATGGATGCTGGAGACGGTGCTGGAGCGTGGCTATCTCCGGGTCGTAGCTTCGAAGGGCGTCAAGGCCTGAAGCTCGGTGCTCAACGCCGGCGGCGGAGCAAGGACGGCGAAGTACGCCGGATCAAAGGAATCGCCTCCTCACCTCACTGCAACACGGGCAAAGGCTTGCTGTCACTCTTGCGATGCCGATGGAGGTCACTGGGAAGAAGGAGAGGGTCCAAAGATGCGGCGCGGAGGCGGCGGAGGTGATGGTTATATAGAGTGACCAGGGCGATTAGGGTTGAGTGAGGACAGCAAAGGAAAGCGTGGATTTGATGGCTGAAGATCCGGCGTGGGAGAGGGATGAACGGAGAAGAATCCGGGCGCGGGGGTTGAGTGGGTGACAGCCTGGATGCGCGTGGGAAAATCGGGGAAGATGGCGCGGCGCGCGACTTCCAGAAAAGGAAGGGGGTCGCGGGGGAGTTGACCGGGGTCAACATTCCCCCGTGGACCAACCAGGAGCGGCCACGTGTGCCCGAGTTTTATTTATTTATTTTAGGGCATAAATAGGCCGAATTAAAGAAAACTCAAAACATGAAATATTTTTCTTTTATTTTTTTCTATTTTTTGGTGATTTTTAATTAATTTTTGGAAATAAAAATAGGTTAGCTCTATATATAGGTATATGTACACTATATGGATTTTTATTTTTGATTTTTTATTTGTTATTTTTATATGTTTTTATGCTAATTTTGTATTTTATTTATTTACAAGATAAAATATGGAATGAAAAGAATATTTTTATTTTATTTTTATCACTTATATACAAGGGTGAAATAAATGGTTGAATGGTATTTATACAATGTATTTTTGTATTTTCAATTTTGTAATTTTTATTTGATTTTTGTTTTGTTTCTTTTTATTTATTTTATTTACAAAATATAACATAGAATATTTACAAAAAGTTTAGAAAATAATTGAATTTATTTACAAGGTTAAATAAATACAATGGTGTGGTTTATACACATGGTGAAGGAAGGGTATTTTTGAATTTTTGATTTTTATCTTTTTATTTTGTTTTTAATAGCTTTTTAAATATACACAATATAGACAAGGATATTTACAACATATTTTTGGGTGAGGAAAATATATAGTTTATTGAATTTACAGAAGTATATACACATGAGCTCCTATCTCCCTCTACTTTGGCTTTTATGCGGTCAGGCCCATGCTGAGCCCTCCCTTGGGTTAGGTTGCTCAATATTTATTCTAAATATTTCCCTCTTTTTCTTTTTGCTCTTTATTCTTTTATTTTGTGCACAAAAACATGCTAATTATAGGATTTTACACAATGCATGCTTTTGGTAATTATTTGTATTTACACATATCTACATGTATTTGCAAAGGTTTTTGTAGCTAAAATAATAGAATAAAGAGTGATGAATGGGTATTCATCAATCACCATAATTAACTTAGGATAATTGGTGATAGTCATGAGCCAAGTTGGTTATCCCCATCTTTTTTATTTTAAAGTATTTTTAATAACACCTTAGAGGACATAGTTCACTATATGAAAATTTGCGCTCATTCAATTTTTGTATAAACAGACATTCCTACGTTGCCCATTTAAAGGAAGTCAATTTCATCAATTTTGAGACTTTTAAAATTTGATAAGCTTGATAATGGGATATGAGTCTTGAATTGAGTCGAAATTTGAATGAGAACATGTTGACATATGTTGATCAAAATCCTCCGAGCATTATTACAAAGTACCTTATAAAATTAAAAAAAAGTGGGGATAGCCAAGCTGGCTCTCCTCCAAGGGTGGCTCCATTTAACTCATACATACACACACATACATGTATTTATATACATACACATATGTATGCATAAGGATAAACAACAAAAAAGGGACTGATCTTTACATAGAGTCCTAAATCATGGATTGGTCTTTAGTTTGTAACAAATTGGGGACCAAAGTTTAATTTAACTATCCAGTCTCCAACTTCGTCCATGGGCGGCTCAATTCATAGCTATACTTGATGAAATTACCCCTGACCAATTCCATCCTCGCCCAAATGGAGCTTCTGCTTGTGGAAGAGGAGGAGGATGACAACAACGCTTCTGTTGCGCGCTCTAACTCCAAGCTCGGCCGCCTCAGCATGGCTTGCTCCTTGTCGCAGAAGATCGTTCAAACCATCAAAAAGGACTTCAACAACACCCAGTTTAACATCACAATAACTAATAGCACCTCCAGCGCATGGGGTTCTGCCTTGTCCTTCATGTTTGTTATCGTGTTTATCATCTTCGTGTCAAGGCCCATCGGTGTGTGGCTCGTGAAGAAGATGCCCAAGGGGAGGCCCCTTAGCGATCTCAACTTCATCACGGTCATTGGCTTGGCGGTGGCGGGTGGGTTCCTATGCAGCGCCATTGGGCACAATCTGACTTCTTGGGCCTTCTACTTCTGGCTGGTGCTTCCGACATGGCCACCTCTGGGATCAACGTTCGTGCACATGCTATATGGTCTAGTTTCCGTTCTATTGTTCTTGGTCTTCCTAGCCATAGTTGGGTTGGAGACAGACTTCTCTGCCATGTTTGCTACCCTTGCTGAATGTAGGTGCTTGCTGGTGATCAACTTGTGCGTCTGCGCGATTATTGTGGTGTCGTGGTGCTCAGCGCTCTCTGTAGTGGCTTTTCCCTCCACGAAGCCCTCACGCTCTCGATCATCATGAGCATATATAAGAGGCATGGACGAGGTCACCATTATCGACAATTGGATCGACTCCGGGGTGAGACTACACGTCATTCGATCTCCATCGGTTGGATGCATCTGAATTGGAAGAAACTAGTCCTACATGGTTATTGTCATCTTCAAACCCTTATACTCTTAAAAATGCTCAACAGATTCTTCCCAGAAATCCCAAGATATGAAACGCGCAGCAGCAGAAGCGTGACGCCATCATCCTCCTCCCCTTCCACAAGCAGAAGCCGCCCATGGATGGAGTTTGGGTGAGGGTACAATTGGTCAGGAGTAATTTCATCAAGTATATCTATGGATTGAGTCGCTCATGGATGGAGTTGGAGACAGGAACATTAAGTTAAACTTTGGTCCACTATTTATTACAAACTAAAGATCAGTCTCTTATTTGGGAATCTGGATAAAGATAAGTCCCTTTTTTATAATTTACCCTATGTATAATGCACCTGCCCCGGGATTTTTCTATTATCAGATAGATGTTGTGATTGTGTAGGCTACCATTAAGGACCCTCTGCAATCCCAGCTGTATGTTGCAGGATAAAGAGCAGCCTCCCTTGTCTTCATACAACTTCACCTCCATGATCCCGCACATGCCTCCCTTCCAGAGGCCACCGGTTTCACAAGTTGTGGTCCAACCAACAAAACTTAGATGGAAATCCCCAGATAAACTGCTCGTGCATGTGACAGAACGACCCATGCGACGACGTACGGTGGGCATTCGAATTAACTCACAGACGCAGCCACCCACAGCATAAGCAAAGCATTCACAACAACAGAAAACAGGAGAGAAACGCCCAAATAAAAAGAGAGGAAAAACTCTCCATACAGTACAATACGAACGTACGTACATAAATAAGTCGCTGCCATTTTGAAACAGTCTTCATCCTTATAGTGATTGAAAAAATAGAGGACTTTTTACTCTGGTGGCTGTAAAATATCTGAGAATCGCAGAGATCCCATTAATTTATGTGCATTCTTTCGTGCCTTAAAACCTACCAAGTAGATCAATTGCACTGCAGATTCTATGCAGCAACATGACCTGGCTCTTGGATTACCGGCACGTAAACAGAGAAAAGAATCTGCCGGAACAGACGCAGACCAACACTGATACTCTTCAGCTTAGGACAGAGGCTCGAGATGGAAGGCCATCACTCAGATCTCACCACTGTCCCATTAGCACATCCATTACCAAATGATCAACCCGACAAATCCGAACACGAACAAGAGATAGGAGACAAAGGAGCACTCGGGGAACATCCACTGCAATGTCAGGAACACAAGCTCCGCTATCATGGCTAACCCACATCTCCAGTTGAGCTTAGTATTAAACTTCTCCGGAATTGAGATGACCACAAAGGATTCAACTCCCATTTATTGCGCAATACTGAGAAGCTTTTCGTACAATTTTTCGTAGCATAAATGCATGCATGCAGATGAAGGACCACAATCATCATTTGCCGTTTCCATATGGTCAGCGCATATAGCTCAGATCCTTCCAGCTTAGCATATCTCCCCCACCAATCATTGCAGTGAGGGGGTCTCCTCACTCTCAACATCATCTTCACCAATTAAAAATCTAAATTATGGGGCATATAAAAGCACAGGCAACTCACCTTCTTCTCCATCCCATATCCCCAACAGCAATCGCCAATCTCTCTCTCTCTCTCTCAACAACAAGCTTCGATCCATGAAGATGCCCACCTGCAGACTCTTTGACGCGCTCTCTGACGCAGCAAAGACCATCAAGAAGGAAATCTGGAGCTCCAAGGCGTACGAGCGTCTTCAAGGACAGTGCAACAAGGAGCTTATCCCCAGCGACGTACCCAAAGGCCACCTTGCGGTATACGTAGGCGAAGAGCAGAAGAGATTCGTCATCCGGGTTTGCTTCCTTGAAGACCCACTATTCTTGGATCTGCTCGAACAAGCTCGGCAAGAATATGGCTTCAGCCGTAACTCGAGGCTGTGCATACCCTGCAGCGTGCAACTTTTCCATAGTGTTCTTCGTGATATTGTAGCCCATGAACATAGGAAGCTCTGCCCTTGCTTCTAGGTTTGTCTCGATCGTTTTGCTTTACCACACAATCTGTGATTGTTGTGGTTAATTTCTCATCCTTCCATGTACACCTCTCCATGTATTATAAACCCATTTTTTTAATATAATTGCTGAGTATATATATATTTCGTTGGTGTCTAGATCGAGAAGAAAAGAGTTCTGATGAGGAAAACATATCATTTCGGAATCCAGACGCTTCACCTTGGAATTTGTATTAATGATTTAGGTTGCACGAGGTCACCTAAGATGAAATAAAACCGGTCGTTCCATTTTGGCCTTCAAAACCCCAATCTCCCACGCATATCCTTTTGTTGAGAGTGAAGCAAAATTATCCAAGAATTTGATACACAGAAAACGTCATGAGCTTAATCAGGTCAGTTCGTTGAACCGTGGGGAGGATATTCTACATCGGCAAGGACAAATTAGTCATTTTAATTTTTAAAAAAATAACATTGTTAACGTGAAACTCTAAGGTCTTGTTCGTTTGGAGGATAAGGGGGAATAGAATAAGGGGAATAAGCCCCCAATACGGTTCCCCGTGGTACGACTATTCCCCATTATTTTATCTTATTTCACTCTTATTCCTATCTTTATCCCACCTTACCTACCGTTATTTCACCTTATTCTCCTTATTCCTATCCTCCAGCCGAACGGAGAATAGACCCTTATTCCCCTTATTCCCCATCCTTAATCCTGCTTATTCTCCTACCGAACGGGCCCTAACATTGAAATATCAGGCATCCGTATGTACTTTACGGCTTTTCATGAGTATGGATACTTTTACTATATACATGATTTTACTTTGCAATTATTTTTATTATTTACAAAATATTTTTTTATTTACAATTTCTGTTTAAAAAATATTTAATTTGAGGTCAATTTATATACAAATAAAATAGTGTAGATTTTGTACAAATATACAAGGAAAAATATTTACAAAGTATTTTTAGATTTTTAGATTAAAGATCATATCTCCCCTACTTTATTCGTGGTCGATCAGGTCAAGCCTTGACCTTCTCTCGGGGTTCGGGTCAGTCTGCATTTATTTCATAAATATATAATTTATTTTATTTTTTATTTTATTTTCTTTTCCTTTTCTTTTCTTCTTTATTCTTTTATTTGAATATAAAAAGTATTAAAAATGCATATTTAACAATTGCATGCAAAATGGCAACTTCATGAAATTAGTGGGTATTTACAGGTATTTGCACTACAAGAAAAAACAGATTTTGCGACTATTCTTTTGCTACTACAAGTTGTGTCGATGTGGTCCCAATATTTTAACAACTATTTTATGACTATTGAGTCATTGACCTATATGTGTAGTCCCAGATTTGTCTGTGAAATTTTTAGTGCGAGACTATTTTTTTCTTGTTTCCATCCTTTCGTTCGAAACCCAAACGAAACCTCCTCTCCAGCTTTCCCCTCCTCTTCTCTGGCCTCCATCGTTTGTCCTCTCCATTGCCACACCTGACAACACCTTTGTTTCTATTTCTACACGCGACAATGCCTAGTCTGGTCTTCCAAACGGAGGTGAGGCTTCCTCTTCCTTATTTCCATTTGGAGTCCCAACGGAAGTGAAACAACTAGGGCTTGTGTGTGGTTAAGGTTATAGGGCTCACACGTATATCTCTGTCTAAACTCTTTTTTCCCATGTATTTCTATAGAAGTAAAGGTCATTCTTGCACCCATCCACCTCTTCCTTATCGAGTTCCTTGTCGCTGTTGAGATTCTAGGATTAAGATGTATCTATTTGTATTTTAAACAGGGATATCGTACTTTCCTGTTGTTTTTTGTTGATAACTTCCTCCAGTGAATCAGACCGGACGGTTGATTTATAATAACTTCATGTGTTTCTTTTGTTGCTAATGATATTCTAACCAGAGAATATATAATACAGAAGTCTGGTTCCTGGTTTGGCTCTAGTAAACTTGACTTTGATGTAATCATGTCATGATTCAATACATGAAGGTTGTAAGATATATGCCACCGTGCAAAGAAAGATGAAGTAAACTGGAGTTGTTTAAATAACCATGCTTATCGATTGAGCTCACGGTTTATAAAAGAATATACACTACAGCAAAAGTATATGTTAGAGGCATATGGTATTTGTCACTAAAAGTATTTTTTCCGTCGCTATAACACTTTAGTGACAATTTAAAAATTTGCCTCTTATTTGCCTCTAAGGTCACTGTCACTAAATGTTTTGTGACAATTGAATTTTGTCACTATATAATTATGAATAGCGTCAAATACACTTGCTGCTAATTCGTCACTGTATAAATACTTTCAGGGTCATATATAAATGTCACAATGATGTCTCTAATATTTAACATTTAGCTACAAATATATTCATTACTAAATAAAATTTTACGTCACTAAAATAATTTTGGGACGATTAGATAATTGTCACACGCAATCTTTTTCAATCATCACCATTATTTTTTTTGTGACATAGATTTGTTACTTTATTATTATAAAATGGAATAAATATATTCAATATTAATTTATTAGTCATATCTCTATTTATCTCTATCGTCATAATATTTTAACCTTAAAATTTAAATCTTTATTATTACTTAAAGCATATGTTTTTATTGTAGTTTATCTAAACAAACTCTTATTCGATCGTATTTATAACAGCATTCATGACTACACACACTCATCAATTAATACTTCTCTTCCATCTTATAATGGTAGCACTGTGAATTTTTTTTAAGAATCATAATAACAAAAATTAATAATATTTTTCCAATTAAAAGTAAGACACCATCAACATTAAACATAACTATTTAAGATACTCGCATTGTTCGAAAAATAGTTTCCAATTTAAACAAAGTATTGGAAACCATATCAATGTTCATCCTTGAAATAAAGGAATACTATCTAACAATATATGAAATTGCTAATTCTAAATGCTAGAAGAACTTTAAGGACATGTGGAGAGGTCGATGGAGGAAAATTGATGCTCTTCAAGCAGAATTCCATGTCTTTCTTCTACAACTCAACATTTCCTGAAAATTTTCAAAATTTTAACAAAGTTAATGCCATAAACAAATAAATTTAATGAAATTATTATTACTTATAGAGATGTAAAGGTATCATTGATGTTTACTTTTTTAATTACCTTAAAATGGTTAACTTCTTTGGCCATGAAATGATTGCACCAATTGCATCTCCTATCTTCTCGTGCTGTTTACATGGTCGAATCAAAGCTTCATCTTCTTTTAAAGCAACTTCTATATAAATTCCCAAAAAACCTGAGCCAAGTACATTGTCTCCAACTTTTTTAGCTGGATCTATGATTCGTATTTGTCCAAGAGCTACTTTTATTTCATTAAAACTCAAAAGAAACACATCCTGCAAGATGTAAAATTAATTAAATCTTTTCTCAATTCAAAAAACTTAATTAAAAATCCTATTTATCTTTTATGGAAATTAGTTATATCTAATAAAAAATTTAATATATTCACCTTAATGAAAATTTTACCCAATCAATAATGGAAATTGAATACCCTAAGACAAATAATTTCCTTCACTTGATTTAAAGTTTTAGATTATGCAACTTCATATATGCAATGCTAAGTTATCCACATTTATGACACTTAAATAATAATGTCATCCAATGAATATTGATTTAAGTTATTTAAATTTATGTTTCAGAAAAACTGAACATGTAGAAAACTATCATAATGTACCTCTCCTTCTACAAATGTTGATTGACCCAACTTTGATTTAGATCCCGCTCCACCGCAAGTCTCCTAACAACACCAAGATAATATAGAGTTTAAATATAAATTAAAGCTAATGGATAATATAATTATTTTTATATATTACCTGTCGAGTTTCTATAGACGGTAAGCTATCCACCTGAGAAGTACCAAATGATTGAAACAAATGTTGTAGATTCATTTGACTTTCCTTTAGCATTTGGATCTCTTTACTTTGTAATTCCAATTGTTGTTTTTGAGTTTCGAGATCCATGAGTAATTTTTGCTTTTGTAATTTCTCTTCAACATTTGTTTGGCTCCAAGATTTTCGATGTAATACAGCCGCATCCTTTATCTCCTTTCCTACAACTTTTTTGTAGACCTCAGCTATATTGTTCAGATCTTCACAACTACCCATCTTTTCAATTTCTTTTTCAAATTGCTTCTAAAAAATGAGAAGTTAATAATTTTGTCATTGTAGTAAAAATATAATAATGGTCTTGAAATTTTCAGTAAAATAAAAAATTACCATCATAACGTCTGAAGTTGCATCCACTGGTTTGCCATCTTTCTTCGTGTGCACATGCATAAAGAACTCGATTTCATTTATCTTCCTTCCTTTTTCTTTCTCCATCTATTTTTTTATCAAAAAATTAATTACCGCTAACACTTCCAAAAAATGAGACAATCTATATTCATACATACTTTATCTCTTACGCATGCAAAGCTCCTTGTTCCTGCAGTATGACTTATCTTAAGCTTTTTCCTATTTTGCATATTAAGGGCACAACGTTTCTGCAATCATATAACTATGAATAATAAAGCAAAAATATTGAATAATATAAAGATACAACTCAAGGACCATCTACGTAGATACTTTATTACCTTGGATGATTCTGTATCCCAATAGTCAATCAGAAACTTCCATTGATCTTCTATAACTCGAGGATCTCGTTGTGCAATTCTTTCCACAAGAGGTAAGTGTGATTTATAATATTTTTTTTTCAAATTAGATTTGAAACATCTCCAACTTTTTGCTATCAGATCCACAATTACTTTCCCTATCTCTTCCTCAAACTCAAATTTACTCTATAAAAAAAGTAAGCAGTAAGTATATAAATCAACTTTATATATTAAATGAAAATGAGTACCTTCACAAATTCCAACATCTTTATCTTGTACTCCTCAGGCATCAACCTCCAATCTTTGTAGTTTAAGGGTGCTAGCTTGCCGTTTCTTGCAATGGTCCCCAAAAATGTAGTCAAATCATTTTGAGAATCTCCAATGGGTTGATTGAGTTCATTTTTCTCTATAAAAATCCTTTTTCCATCTTTAGCATTCCATAATTTGAGGCATATAGTGTGACCTCGACGTCCTTTAGGCTTACTAATATTGTCTGAAATTATAGCATGTTACTAGTAAAATTAGAAGAAGCAATTTAAAAGAATATAATACATATAGAATACACATTATGATATACATGAAACTAATAGAAATAAATTTCAGTAAATAATGAAAGTCATACCTTCAGATAGTGAATTTTCTTGATCAAGGTATGTCGAAGGAGAATCAGTAATAATATTAGGATTGTCTAATTCTTCAAGATAATAAAACAAATATTTACTTCAGCAACAACATAAAAACTAACAAAGTAATTGCCACTAAATAAAGCAATTTAAATGACATAATGATATAAGAATATTACCTCTCTCTCCAAGTCCAAATTCAGGATTGTTCACTGCATTAGGTGACAGAGATGCGTATCTTGATGGTATAACTTCCTTGTAATGAATCCCTAAAGATTGTGATCTTCTAAGTGAAACTCTTCTGCTTTCATGAGCGTGCGAGTAATCCTTGGTAATGTCATCATTCACAACTTGTTTATTCTTTAATAAATCAACTTCTGAGGCATGTTTACTATTGATCTTGTTCCTTGTAGCAAGCTTACAAGATGCATCCTTTTGAATTCGATTTGCCTTTATTTCAGAGATGTTCAATGCACCCAATATTTTTTTAGACTGATGTCCCACCGGAGGAAGTACTCTTGATGTTGATTGAAGTCGGAGTGCATTTTCTTCATTGAAGCTAGTTATAAAAGATCTACTAGCTGACATCCTGCAAATATTATATAAAAGAATTAAAAAGAAAGGAAAACACTGAGATGGTCAGAGTATTTATTATATAAACTTTAAAAATTTTGCATTAAATTGTTTAAAAAGGTATAGTAAGTTAACCTGAAAGTCTTTGATATTTAAGGGTCTTCTTCACTTTCTTCTATCTCATCCAAGTTTTGCTTATGAGTATCAACGCTTCGACGTTGTTGTTCAAAAAAGTCTTTCGTGTATGTTATGCCATCTATGTCTGTTCTTATGAAATCAAAATCGACCATATCATTATCATTATTATACAAGCTAATTGGATATGTCTCATCAGTTGCATCATTATCCAAGATATCCTCAGAAACATCATTAATATCAGTTTCTTCTAAATCAAATATATCTCTAGGTTTTATTCTAACTACAAAGTGCCATTCAATTTGCTTGAGATCTTGTATATAAAACACTTGTCTAGCTTGAGATGCCAAAATAAATGGGTCATTTTTATGCCCCAAATGTGCCAGCTTAACACGTGTCATCCCATACTCATCAACCTCCCAATTTCCTTTGGAATAAACATCGACCCATTGACATTGAAACAAAACAATTTTCAATTGCTCAAAATAATTGATCTCAATGATATCTATAAGCACACCGTAAAAGGATGCAATTCCATTTGATTTATTATTTGTAGAACAATGTGATGACCAATCTGTATCGGCATCCACAATAACTCCGCTATTTTGTGTCTTTCTACTCCTTTCTTTCTCTTTAGTATGAAATCTATATCCATTTATGATGTATCCACCAAAATGAAGTCCAATGTCATGAGGACCACGAGCAAGTACTTTAAGATATTCTGAAATGTGTTCATTTTTTCCTTTCTCTTCAACCTAGATAAAATTGAAAATATATTATATACTATCCAATAGAAAAGATAAGTAAGGTTTAGAAAGACGACCTACACTTTTCCTAAACCAATCTAGAAAATTGATGCTATGAAGAATATCCAATTCCTTTTCAGATGCATGACGATGAACTTTCTTTAAATAATCATAATGCTCCCTACATAAAAAAATTATATCTATATCAATAATTTTATAATATATAAAAATACAACTAAATTGATTTTTAGATATCTTACACTTTGTAAGAACTCACTGCATCACAATTCGCCAAGATATATCGATGCGCTTGATGTAATAAACTAGCATCTAATACCTTCGCTGTTTTCTTTCCTAATGCACGACCTTTCTGTGAGAATATTGACCAACTTTCCTCCATTGCATGAAATTCATCTCTAGTATTACGCGGTAGTTGGTTTGACCGCATCTCAACTCCACGAAGATATCTAGAGCAAAAAGTGAGGCATTCATCTGCCAGATATCCCTCTGCAATTGAGCCCTCTGGATGACTTCTATTCCTTACATATCTTTTCAAAGTAAGCAAGTACCTAAATGTATTCACATATAATCAATTATTTAATATAAATAATTTGATAATGAATTATTTTATTTTCTCTATAACAGTAATACATACCTTTCAATCGGATACATCCATCGATATTGAACTGGACCTGCTAATCTAACCTCCGTAGCCAAATGTACGAGCAAGTGCACCATAATATCAAAAAAGGACGGTGGAAAGATTTTTTCCATTTGACAAAGTATTATAACTATCTTTTGCTCTAGTTGCTCAATGTTCATTGGATCAATCTCTTTCGAGCAAAGGCATCGAAAAAAATTACAAAGATCAATCACCGTAGATTTTACCATCTTATTGGGAACAACAACTCGTACAGCTAAGGAAAGTAATTGTTGCATCAAGACATGGCAATCATGGCTCTTTAATCCAGATACGTTACACTCACTTACTTGTATGCATCGAGATATATTAGATGCATACCCATTTGGAAACTTTATTGAATTCAAAAACTTGCACATCATGGTCTTTTCTTCTTTATTCAGTGTAAAACTTGCGGCAGGTAGAATGGTCTTATTGCCAATTGATGACACGAAAATCCGTACGGTTAAGATGTGTAAAAAATAATATCAAAGTGTCGTTGTTCTCAACCGCACGATTCGGTCAACGAGAAAAATGATAAAACCACTTGGAAAATATAAAAATCAATGAAAACAAAATGTGTAAGCGGTCTTCGCTATTCTTTTTACCTGGTATAGCGACCAGGGTCGAACACAAGGAGCACGATTTAAAAACTAAGTAGTCAGATTTCAGAAAAGCTAATTTTTTAGTGGTTTTTGAATTTTATATTTTTTTTGTATTTTAAAACAAGCACAATATTCACAAGGGTTAAAAGCACAAAAAATGGACAGAAGTTAAAACAAATCAAAACTCAGCTACAGGAATTTTTGTGGAATTTTTGGGCACTTTTGCGAATTTTTATGAATTTTCAAAGTTTAAATATGCAAAAAGACAATGTTTTTGATTTTTTTAAAAATATCAAATCAACTCAAAATACTATGAAAAATTTATACAAGGTTAAAAGCTAAAGCAGGAGTATATACAAATTTTTGCAAAATTTTTGGATGAATAAAAATATTTATTTAATAACAAAGATCATGCAAGGTTAATGTCTGAAAAGTAGGGACTTGAATGTAATTTTGAAAAATATTCCACTGAAAATAAAAACAGAGATAAAATGTGGGGGAAGAACTTGTAAGTTACCCACTAAACTTGTGCCATGCACATGATCTGGACTTGAAGTTCTCACAAAGATCTTTTTGCAATTCTGAAAGGTTCCAAGAGTATATCCGTAAATTTCCCCTTTTCTTTAGAACAAACCCAATTAGGGTTTACTGTATGTCTTCGTTTCTCAAACAGGAACAACAGGAGGACAGGGCCGCCGCCCACCAAAGATGGGAGAGGAGGTAGGCCGCCGCCCACCGCCACAGATCTGGAGCGGCGGAAGCGCGCGGGCGGCGCCTGGCGTTGGGGATCACGCGTCAGCGAGGAAGGCGCCTTCGTGCGTGGCAAGTCTGGCAAGGAGACACGAGGTGTGGCGCGCGGGAGGCGGCAGCTGGAGGCGGCAACTGGAGGCGCGCGGGGGCGCTGCACCAGTCGCGCGGAGGGCACGCGGAGGCGCGCGGGTTGCTGGCAGGTCGGGGGTCGCGCCTCCGCGCGATACGCGCGTGCGAGGGAGGGGCGACCTGTGGGGTGCGCCGGCTGGCGCAAGGTGCGCGCACGGGGACGGAGGAGTACGGGGCCGCCGCTGTGGCGGAGGTGGTTTGGCTTCACGGCGGGGCTCGGCCACGGGAGGCGCTGGGTTGCGGCGCAACGGCCCGCGCGGAGACTGGCGCTGGTGCGGTGCGGGGCGCCGCCCGCGGAGGGGAAGGACTCGGCGGAGGGGGGCGGGCTGACGGCAGGAGGTCGCGCCGCGCGCGCAACACCGACGTCGCGGTGGACAGGCCCACGCGTACGCGGGGATGCACGCCTGGAGGAGGTCGCGGGTTTGGCGGGGATGGCGGCTGGCCTGCCCGCGCTGCTGCTGCCTATTTTTTTTTTGTTTTTTTTTATTTTTGCTGCAGGAACTTGTTAGAGAAGAAGAAAAAAAAAGAATTTTTTTATTTTTTATCAGAAATATGTAAACCGTGATAAAAAAAACTTTTATTGCTTCTTTTTTTATGTTTTATTAAATGAACCTGCAAAACAAATTGTTAGAGAAAAAGGATTTTTTTTATTTTGTTGTTTATTCCTGCAAAACAAATGTTAGATAAAGAAGACAACTAAAAAAAATTATTTTTTTTATTTCCCTTGCAAAAACGGATGTGAGATAAACAAGGAAAAATATTTTTATTTTTTATTTATATACAAAAATGAAAACGGTGAATGGGAGGATCTTGCGCGAAATGGAAGATAGATCCTAGACTCCGACCACCGTGCGTGGTCGGAGGTGACAGGTCGTGTAAGGTAGAACGTGAATATGTAGGGATAGCGAGATGAGATGAAAATCGGTGTCGGGCGACAAAGTGTAAAATTGAATTTTTTTTAATCTAAAAATTACTCCCTATTCCTACGCTAAGATCTAAATCTACGATTACCTAGGGAAAAAGACAGAATAAAATGGATCTCACCTCGGGGATCAGACAAGCCATGATGGCCTCGACGAAGCTCAAGCCGCTGTCACCGGCTGGATCGGAGGCTAGGACCCTCTTCAACAAGAAACCTCTCGGAAACTGGGCTCCTCTCCGCCAAAGATTGATCAAGTTTGAATGAGGGAGGAGGAGCCCATTAAAAAGAGGCAAAAAAACAAAAAAGGAAAATGTTTACAAAAAAGGAATGTGTTTATTGGAAAAATTAATAAAATAATTAAATTAATAAATTAAATAAATAATTAATTATGAAATTCGAAATAAATTAATTAAATAAATTAATAAATTAATTGAAAATTAATTGGCCACCTTAATGGTGGCCATTAAAGGTACGAAATCAAATCATGTATATATGGTAGGTTATTAAGTCACATAAATCAAATAAAATCAAATGATTAAATACAAAATTCGAAATTAAATAAAATGAATTAATTAATGTTAGGAAATTAATTTTTTTGGTGGATTTTATAAATGGAAGTTAGTGGCATACATGTATTATATACATATGATATAATGTACATAGGTGCAAATAAGGAAACAATTTGTATACAAGATTTTTTTATTTTAATTTTTTTTTAATTTTTATTTTTATTGAAAACAATATTTATAAAATATACATTAAGTAAAAATAAATATTAATAATTATATACACAAATACATGGGTAAACTGCACAATACACCCCAGAAAACCGACTTTTTAACCGTAACTCCAAAAAATGCGAAACCACAGCCATTTGAAAGATAATTTAATTTATAGTATTATGGAAGTGAGTTTGGTTCGATTTGAGCTTGTATGGAGCCGGAATTGATGTTTCAATTATTGCATTACGGCTTTCTCTGGGTGTAATTATTTACATTATATACATTTTTTTATTTTACAAATATTTTTATTATTTACAATACAAATTTATTTACAACTCTTATTTACAAAAATAAGTGATTTGAGGTCAAATTATATACAAATAAAATAATGTAAGTTTTATACATATATACATGAAAAATATGTACAAGTTATTTTTTTAGATTTTCTGACAGACAACCTTATCTCCCCCTACTTTATTCCTGGTCGATCAGGTCAAGTCTTGACCTTCTCTCGGGGTTTGGGTCAGTCTGTATTTATTGCATAAATACCTCCTTTTCTTTTTCTTTTCTCCTTTATTCTTTTATTTATTTACAAAAAGTGTTAAAAATGAATAATTAACAAATGTATGCAAAATGATAATTTTATGAAATTAGTGGTTATTTACAGGTATTTAACTAAGGAAATAATGCTAAAATAAAAGAATAAAGGCGATGAATCGTGGATTCATCATTCCCCTATACTTTACCTTTGCTAGCCCCTTAGCAAACACTTATTTGGAAAATAAGTGAAAATAAAAATAAAGAAAAGAAAAAGGAAAGAAGTTAGAACGATGTTGACTTTCAAACTTATCTTCATAAAAATGTAGTCTGGAGCTCTGTCGGACCTTTGGATTATTGGTGTGTCGGAACCTTAATGGGACATGGATTTAAAACCTAACAGACTCTAAGTTCCATAAGACTCCTATTCAGGTCTCCTCAACAGTCAGATCAGAACAAGTCTACAGACACAAACTCTTGTGACTATGAATTCTTACTTGTACGTGTAAGTGAATTTTAGCTCTTCATCTCAAAAGTAGCAAAGATTCAGCCTCTCTCAGCAAGGTAACTCAATAACCCGGTCTGGCAACTCTTTCCTCGAGGAGCGGGGATATTCCCTTCTAAGTTCAAGTACAACCAGCTCAAGAAGAGGGGATGGGGAAGAGAATGGACGGTAACCAGTGTAGTTACCTATCCTGGGATGCATGACCAGTGTAGCCATGTCACCCGCTGCAAGCTCACACATATCTAACTTTGAAGCTCTTATTCTTTTTTTTTTACAGGCATTTTATTTTTCTTTCAGGCCTGTTCACTTTTGGAGATTTTGCTTTTTTTTTTTGAAATATATACAAGGTGCAGCATGTACATAAGGAGTTTTTCCTCTTGAGCCAGTAGACTATCCCTCTTTTGAAGCATTATTGCAACCCCACAGCTCCTGTCTTTAGACCTCAACATCACCAGACTAGGTTGAGACGCACTTCCCTCCCTAGAGAAGGACGAGAGGTTCCGCCTAGATGTACTACCCTCGTATGCTACCCCAAGCCAAAAGATTCTGCTCCCTCACTACCTCATCCATGAAGAGCTACGTGTAAAGTGCAGTGTCCAAGGTAAGCCACGGTCTGAAAGAATCATGTGTGTGTTGTTAAATGTTCTACTTAGACTCATCAAGATGACATGTGAACATAGTCTTATGGACTCAAAGAATTAAGTCTAGGACCTGAAAAGTCTTAACTCCAAATCTTATAAGGTTCCTCTGAAATTAAGTGGATTAAGGTCCAACTAAGCTTCATTCTTCAAATTTATTCCAGACTTAGTCTAAATGTCAAAATCATCCTGAAAAATGCTCATGCAAATGCAAATGCAAGAAAATATGTACATGCAAAGAAAAAGAAAACAAAATCTTTTTGTGAAACCATTTTCAAAATTTTGAAATTTTTATGGATTTTTGAAAAATGATGATATACATGCAAAAAGTTTTTTTTTGCAAATAGTTAGTAATATATACAAATATATACAAGAATTTTTATAAGGGAAAAGATACATATAAACACAAGAGAGAGCTGATTATTTTACAAGAATTTACAAATTGAGTTTTTTTTTACAAGTATATACAGAGTGGGGTTTTTTTTTTAATTTTAATTAATTAATTAATTAATTAATTAATTTTTTTAGTTTTTTTAAGTATTTACACAGTGTTTTAGCCATTTAAAAATAATATGAAAGTACGAGTTATGGCTAAAGTATATATACAATATATACGACACCCCCCTATACTTAGCTCGAACTATGTCCTCATAGTGATCAAAGAGCTGGAAAGAAAGACATAACTCGTGCTTTATATAGAAGAGTGAAAAGAATAATATACTACAACGACGAATAAACAATGAAATCAATAGAAGTCGGTGATCCCCCTATACTTAGGATCAAGTAATCCTAAGTATAACAGACTGTACACAAAGGGAAGACCGAGGAGATGAATATACAGAGTCTACCTCCCCTATACTTAGGGTAAAATATCCCTAAGTATAGGCATCAAAACAGAGGTAAAAAGAATCAAAAGAATAATCAAACGTCTGACACCCCCATATACTTAGGGTAAAGTACACCCTAAGTATGGAATGATCATGCGATGGAGATGGGGTGTGAGACAGAAAGAATGTATGATCTGGACAAATGGTATATACAGATGTGAGTCGATCAATGTTGAGGTGCTTCTCAACAAGCGCTAGAGTTTACGCCCCTAGCTGGGCGCAAATGTTAGGATAACGCCGTGTCAAGGTTCAGGACGGCATCTGTGAGGCGAATACCGTACTGTTGTTGTAGTCTCGGTGGGAGAACAACAACGAAGTCAGGAGGGTCAACAGATATGATGATAACACCCAGATAATCAATCAGGCGGGTGTTTGCTACCGGATCAAGATATTGGCAGATGAAGTCGGACTCCGGTAGCACAAAAGAAATCATCGGCTCAAGGTCTATATGGAGTGAAAGGGTAGAGCCGAAGAAGTCGAACGTGGAGAAGGAAGGATCGGTCATGGAATCCTCCACGTCAATCACCGTCTCAAATAGATATGGAAGGTCATGTTCAGGAGACTCACTATAAAGGCTGATATCCGATGCATATAATGGAGACAAATCAGTGAAATCATCGAATACCTCAAAGATCGGATCATCCTCGCGAGGGTCGTCGAGGAGAGAAACATCAAACTCATTATCAGAAATATCAAAATACCCGGTCTCGTGATCCGACAGATCGGATATATTCTCAGAAAGTGAGATCGAGTACACATGGTCTACGGCATCCTCCCACAGATAACCCTCGGGGAGTAATGCCAAATCATCAGGAAATTGGGGATCAATGCTGTCAAATGTCATGTCCTCCAAAAATTTATCGACCTCATCAAATGGGAGGACACATAGCTCAAGTACGGGACTATCAAGGTCTGTAAAATCCAAAATCGGTCCCTCATCAAACTCTCTATGCTGAGATGAATCCAAATGTATCTCTGAATCTGAGAAGATCTCCTGAAGATCAGACACTGAATCAACTGTGTATGGACACTGGAATAATTCAAAGGATGGCTGAGATGTGGGTTCCTCCTCTATCTCTTGGGATCCTAGCAGATCTAGAATCGAACAATCTTCTATGTGATAGAGCGGGACTGGCTTAAAATCTGAGTGTAATTCCAATTGGTCCTCAACCAATGTCCGGCTCTCAGAACTCACAGTAGTAGTCAACACATCCATCAAATTAGAAGTAGAAGCATCCATATCCTCAGATTTGTGTGTGCTATCAATATCAGCATGGTGTGTCATACACTGAACTGTTGTCATCTCTCCCTCATGTGTTGTCCCGAATAAATCATCTGGTGAATATGTAAGATCAGAAAGTGAATCCAAGATGGTCTCAACAAAATCCAAGTCGGGACAATGGTGTGAACCACTACACGAGGTAATGACATATGTAATCTGCTCTGCGGTCCTCCCCCTCATGGCGATATGGATAAGGTCAGTCATCGAAAATCCATGATCAGGAAATCGCCTCACAAGTTCTCTTAACCTCAACCATGAATCTATTAACGGCTTTTGGGGGTTAACGGAAAAATCACGAATACACGACCGCATCATCTCTGCTCTACACTGGGGGTAAAATTTCTTCAAAAATAATGATCGTAAATCTCCCCATGTAGTAATCTTCCTTCCCAATCGTCTGTGCCAACTCTTGGCTCTGCTCTGAAGTGTAAATGGGAAGGTAATCAGCATCATGTCCTCAGAAGTTATATTGGAATATGATCGTGATCCACAAATATCCTCAAATTCCTCGATATGTAAATATGGTTCCTCGTGCATATCCCCTAAAAATTTGGGCAGTATATTAATTAACTCTAAATCCAAAATGAAGGGGCTCAGTGTAGAAGCGGAGTGTGCTTCTTGATCGGTGTATTCATCCATCATCTTAGAATTAAAGTCATCCAAAGCTTGCCAATGCCCCATTTGATCGCCTATGGGATGCACTCTCATCTCAACAAGGTGAACACCCATGTCTCGTGTTTGGTCAATCTGGTCTCTGTGGGTGTCACTCACAGCATGTCCCAAATGGGAGGGTGGGTAGGGAGAAGATGAGAAGTCGGACGGGGTTCCGACCTCCCAAGAGAGTGGGCGAGAATGATGGACATGAAATGAAGAAGCCGTAAAATTCGACTGGAATAGAAGGCGACCCATCATGAAGCGAGGAAAATGAAGGGAGGGAGGGAGGGATAGAAGGGAGATAAGAGGGAGGGAGGAAAGGATAGAAGCAGAAGGTGACCGCTAATGATAAAGGAATGATCGTAACCGACTCACACCATAGACATACAAAACACAAAGCAAACCCTCAATTCACCAACTCTACACAATGTGAAGACCGTGGGATTTGGTCATTTATCTTTTCAATTTTAGAGTTAGGTGATAAGACAAAGTTGTACAAACACTTAGGAGGCTTGAATGGGATTTGGGCACTACTCCTTAATGTGTACGCGAGCAATTAAAAACGCAGACAATGAGGGGATTGCTCTCCCAATACAATGAAGTGGTCGATTACGTTTGATTTTAAGGTCGAGTTCAATTAGCAGCCCCAATTTTTAAATTTTTGTTTTTGTGATTTTTTTGGATATTTTCAATAACAACGCCTAACGAGCTTTCCGATTTCCTCTTTGATTGATTTGAGTCCAAAAACAGGGGGAGGGATCGAGAAAGCCAATGCACGGTCAAAAACAATGATGCATGCAGAGATAGAAAATGCGTACCTTACTCCAGCACTCTACATGCAAAATGATCCGCGCAGAAATTTAAATACAGAAATAAAACTACCTAAATGATGCAGGCAGTGAAAACCGAGTCCTAGATGAGCAAGTTCTACTCGCAGAACCGTCTAATCGGTCACCGACCTCCAAGCCAAAGGGTCCGGTCTTGGCCCACCCCTCCTCTGCCCGACAAATCGGGGGTAGGAGAAAGTGCTTTACACGGTGGACTGCGGCACGTAGGCTACGAAGGAGATGAGTCGATTATTTTTATTAATTGATTATTAGTAGGTCCAATTAAACGTTTTATAGGAACAGGCAGATAATTAAGTGTGGGGACCCTACTAATTACGGCACATGCAAGAGAAAATCCTAAAGCTAGGGGCTCGAAAATCACGTGAATCAAATAAAATAAAATAAAATAAAATAAATGCGAGAAAACAAAACCGATGAAAAACAGCGGTGAGGTCCCCCAAGTGCACCGGCACTTGCGAAACAGACCCCGGATAAAGTGTTCAAGTCCACAGGTCCAAAGATCCTAAATTATTACAAAACAAATTGTTCTCTCTCAAAAATTCTTCTTCTTCTTCTCCCTGCTCTTCTTCCCGTGCGGGTCCTCAAAAAGTAAATTCCAAGTTGTCCACGCAGTACCTCGCACAAAAAATTAGAGAGAAAAAGGTCAGAAAACAATTATAATATAGAGAGACAAATATCACAAAAATGAAAAATGACTACAAAGCCGTGCTCCCCGGCAACGGCGCCATTCTGATGACAAGAAATCCGTACGGTTAAGATGTGTAAAATGATATCAAAAGTGTGGTCGTTGTTCTCAACTGTACGAATCGGTCATCGAGAAAATAATTTAAACCACTTAAAATAAGATAAATGAATCAAGACAAATGTGAGCGGTCTTCGCTATTCTTTTTAGTGGTTTTTGAATTTTATATTTTTTTTGTATTTTAAAACAAGCACAATATTCACAAGGGTTAAAAGCACAAAAATTGGACAGAAGTTAAAACAAATCAAAACTCAGCTACAGGAATTTTTGTGGAATTTTTGGGCACTTTTGCGAATTTTTATGAATTTTCAAAGTTTAAATATGCAAAAAGACAATGTTTTTGATTTTTTTTAAAATATCAAATCAACTCAAAATACTATGAAAAATTTATACAAGGTTAAAAGCTAAAGCAGGAGTATATACAAATTTTTGCAAAATTTTTGGATGAATAAAAATATTTATTTAATAACAAAGATCATGCAAGGTTAATGTTTGAAAAGTAGGGACTTGAATGTAATTTTGAAAAATATTCCACTGAAAATAAAAAACAGAGATAAAATGTGGGGGAAGAACTTGTAAGTTACCCACTAAACTTGTGCCATGCACATGATCTGGACTTGAAGTTCTCACAAAGATCTTTTTGCAATTCTGAAAGGTTCCAAGAGTATATCCGTAAATTTCCCCTTTTCTTTAGAACAAACCCAATTAGGGTTTACTGTATGTCTTCGTTTCTCAAACAGGAACAACAGGAGGACAGGGCCGCCGCCCACCAAAGATGGGAGAGGAGGTAGGCCGCCACCCACCGCCACAGATCTGGAGCGGTGGAAGCGCGCGGGCGGCGCCTGGCGTTGGGGATCACGCGTCAGCGAGGAAGGCGCCTTCGTGCGTGGCAAGTCTGGCAAGGAGACACGGGGTGTGGCGCGCGGGAGGCGGCAGCTGGAGGCGGCAACTGAAGGCGCGCGGGGGCGCTGCACCAGTCGCGCGGAGGGCCGCACGCGGAGGCGCGCGGGTTGCTGGCAGGTCGGGGGTCGCGCCTCCGCGCGATACGCGCGTGCGAGGGAGGGGCGACCTGTGGGGTGCGCCGGCTGGCGCAAGGTGCGCGCACGGGGACGGAGGAGTACGGGGCCGCCGCTGTGGCGGAGGTGGTTTGGCTTCACGGCGGGGCTCGGCCACGGGAGGCGCTGGGTTGCGGCGCAACGGCCCGCGCGGAGACTGGCGCTGGTGCGGTGCGGGGCGCCGCCCGCGGAGGGGAAGGACTCGGCGGAGGGGGGCGGGCTGACGGCAGGAGGTCGCGCCGCGCGCGCAACACCGGCGTCGCGGTGGAGAGGCCCACGCGCACGCGGGGATGCACGCCTGGAGGAGGTCGCGGGTTTGGCGGGGATGGCGGCTGGCCTGCCCGCGCTGCTGCTGCCTATATTTTTTTGTTTTTTTTTATTTTTGCTGCAGGAACTTGTTAGAGAAGAAGAAAAAAAAGAATTTTTTTATTTTTTATCAGAAATATGTAAACCGTGATAAAAAAAACTTTTATTGCTTCTTTTTTTATGTTTTATTAAATGAACCTGCAAAACAAATCTGCAAAACAAATGTTAGATAAAGAAGACAACTAAAAAAAATTATTTTTTTTATTTCCCTTGCAAAAATGGATGTGAGATAAACAAGGAAAAATATTTTTATTTTTTATTTATATACAAAAATGAAAACGGTGAATGGGAGGATCTTGCGCGAAATGGAAGATAGATCCTAGACTCCGACCACCGTGCGTGGTCGAAGGTGACAGGTCGTGTAAGGTAGAACGTGAATATGTAGGGATAGCGAGATGAGATGAAAATCGGTGTCGGGCGACAAAGTGTAAAATTGAATTTTTTTTAATCTAAAAATTACTCCCTATTCCTACGCTAAGATCTAAATCTACGATTACCTAGGGAAAAAGACAGAATAAAATGGATCTCACCTCGGGGATCGGACAAGCCATGATGGCCTCGACGAAGCTCAAGCCGCTGTCACCGGCTGGATCGGAGGCTAGGACCCTCTTCAACCAGAAACCTCTCGGAAACTGTGCTCCTCTCCGCCAAAGATTGATCAAGTTTGAATGAGGGAGGAGGAGCCCATTAAAAAGAGGCAAAAAAAACAAAAAAGGAAAATGTTTACAAAAAAGGAATGTGTTTATTGGAAAAATTAATAAAATAATTAAATTAATAAATTAAATAAATAATTAATTATGAAATTCGAAATAAATTAATTAAATAAATTAATAAATTAATTGAAAATTAATTGGCCACCTTAATGTGGCCATTAAAGGTACGAAATCAAATCATGTATATATGGTAGGTTATTAAGTCACATAAATCAAATAAAATCAAATGATTAAATACAAAATTCGAAATTAAATAAAATGAATTAATTAATGTTAGGAAATTAATTTTTTTGGTGGATTTTATAAATGGAAGTTAGTGGCATACATGTATTATATACATATGATATAATGTACATAGGTGCAAATAAGGAAACAATTTGTATACAAGATTTTTTTATTTTAATTTTTTTTTTTAATTTTTATTTTTATTGAAAACAATATTTATAAAATATACATTAAGTAAAAATAAATATTAATAATTATATACACAAATACATGGGTAAACTGCACAATACACCCCAGAAAACCGACTTTTTAACCGTAACTCCAAAAAATGCGAAACCACAGCCATTTGAAAGATAATTTAATTTATAGTATTATGGAAGTGAGTTTGGTTCGATTTGAGCTTGTATGGAGCCGGAATTGATGTTTCAATTATTGCATTACGGCTTTCTCTGGGTGTAATTATTTACATTATATACATTTTTTTTATTTTACAAATATTTTTATTATTTACAATACAAATTTATTTACAACTCTTATTTACAAAAATAAGTGATTTGAGGTCAAATTATATACAAATAAAATAATGTAAGTTTTATACATATATACATGAGAAATATGTACATGTTATTTTTTTGGATTTTCTGACAGACAACCTTATCTCCCCCTACTTTATTCCTGGTCGATCAGGTCAAGTCTTGACCTTCTCTCGGGGTTTGGGTCATTCTGTATTTATTGCATAAATACCTCCTTTTCTTTTTCTTTTCTCCTTTTTTCTTTTATTTATTTACAAAAAGTGTTAAAAATGAATAATTAACAAATGTATGCAAAATGATAATTTTATGAAATTAGTGGTTATTTACAGGTATTTGACTAAGGAAATAATGCTAAAATAAAAGAATAAAGGCGATGAATCGTGGATTCATCACCAATAATGATGGGATGAAGAGCATGTCTGATATTCATCAATTGTAAATCTATACGACTTTTCATGTTATCTTTATTTTTCTTCTCCAATCCAAGCAAAGTTCCCAATAAACTATCACAAACATTCTTCTCAATATGCATAACATCAAGATTATGACATATCAAATGGGTTTTCCAATATGACAACTCGAATAAGATACTTCTTTTTGTCCAATGAGGTTCAAACTTATTCGATTTATTTCTCGGATGTGTACCAATTATTTTAGGAATCTTCTCCACTTGAGAAAAAATCTCAGAAGTTGATATTCTTTTAGGTATTTGCCTCAATTCTTGCTTCCCATTAAAAGTCTTTGTCTCCTTCCAAAATTTATGATCCATTTGAAGAAATCGACGATGACTCATGTAACAGATCTTTCGACTACCTGATAAATATTGTAATTCTACATGCATATTACATGATGGGCATGCTAAATAACCTTGAGTCCGCCATCCAGAAACATCAGCATATGCAGGAAAGTCATTTATAGTCCACAGTAATGCCGCATGTAATTGAAAACTTTCACCACGATCAGCATCATATGTTGGTATACCGCTAACCCACAACTCCTTTAAGTCTTCAACAAGAGGTTGTAGGAATACATCTATATGTGCCTTTGGACCGGATGGTCCTGGTATTAGAGTAGACAATATGATATATGGTTGTGTCATACATAACCATGGAGGAAGATTATATATCACCAAAACAACTGGCCATGTACTGTGCTTTATACTCATGGTTCTAAAAGGATTAAATCCATCTGTAGCTAGACCTAGACGAATATTACGAGGCTCTGATGAAAATTGAGGATGCATTGCATCAAATGTTTTCCACATTGGAGAATCTGCTGGATGTCTGAGAATTCGACCTTTGTTCCTTCCTTCATTATGCCATCTTAAAAGTGAAGAAGTCTTCTTGGACATGAATAATCTCTGTAACCGTGGCTTTAGCGGAAAATACCACATGACTTGAGCTGGAGACAAATTTTTCTTACTTAATGATTGTAAATCCTTTCCTTCATCCTCATGAGCACCTTTTTTCCATCTAGACATTTGACAAACATAACATGATGTATCACTTTCTCTTTCTCCCCAATATATCATGCATTTATTTGGACACATGTCAATCTTTTTGTATTCATATCCAAGCTTAGACATCAATTTCTTTGTATGATAATAGGACTCAGGAAGTAATTCACCCTCTGGAAATGCTTCTTTTAATAGTTCAAGTAACATAGTAAACGATCTATTACTCCATCCATGTAGACACTTTAAGTGGAAAAGACGAATAATAAAGGACAACTTTGTAAATCTCTTACAGCCGGGATATAACTCTTGTTCAGCATCTTCAAGTAAGTCAAAAAAATCATTGGAACCATCATTTGTATCTCTTCTTCTTTTATTAGTCTCTCCACCACTTTCATCACATGGATTCTGAATATCAACAAAGGTATCAAATAATAAATCATGAATATCGTCTCGATCTTCTTCTCGACATTTTTCCATGTCATACAATTCTTCTTCTTGATCACTCTGTACGCTACTTAAATCTCCTCTATAATCACTTTGTATTTGTGCACCTTGTGAATCAATAACTTCTTCACCATGAAAAATCCAATTAACATATCCAGATAGGAATCCATTCCATATTAGATGCTTGAATACCTCTTTTCGATTTACGTGAACTAAGTTTACACATCGAGTACATGGACAAAGGATGGTTTCATCTTCACATGATTGACTAAATGCGAAGTTGATAAATTGGTTGATGCCTTTAAGATACTTGGCGCTTCTCCTATCTTCATGAATCCAAGTCTTATCCATAACGATACCTTCAAGAAAAATTCAAACGAAATATTTTCAGGAAGAATTTAATTATTTATGATGGGTCTTATTAAAGTTCTTCAGAATGTGAATCATGACTTATATATTCATATGTTACAAAATATCTCAGAATTATCTTAATTTCATTGCTTAAAAGTAGCACTATTATGGATACATTGCCAATCATACTCTTAAAATTAAACAAATCAAATTTGTACTTTCGATCCCACAATATAGCAATATCTAGTTACAGAGATACTACCTTTGTGAGACATCTCACAATATGATAACTAGGGATGAAAACAGATATGGATATATCCGAATATCTGCTTACCGCATTCGAAAAATTATCGGATATGCATATCCGTATCCGAATATTAATCGAATATGGATCGGATATGGATATAGGTTGTAAAAATTTTCCGAATACGGATACGGATTTGATAATAGATTGAATATCCGGATATCCGAATACAATATTTAATATTATTTTATATATTAGTTAATATAATTAAGCTACAAACTTATGCTATTATATTAGTATTATACATTATATAATACAATATGTTAACAATATTAATAAATTT
Source organism: Ottelia alismoides (assembly GCA_037367405.1). Classification (NCBI taxonomy): domain Eukaryota; kingdom Viridiplantae; phylum Streptophyta; class Magnoliopsida; order Alismatales; family Hydrocharitaceae; genus Ottelia; species Ottelia alismoides. Next base: position 70,820 of record JAZKJV010008254.1, on the reverse strand, counting down.
CTATTTCTTTGGGTATGAGCGCTTACAAAATTTATGAAATCATATCCGTATCCGTATTCGTATTCAATATAGATGAAGCGAATATGGATATGGAAATAGGCACATCCGATCCGTATTCGTATTCACGACAGAAAGACCTCCCCCTTTGTCCACCTCTCAGTCGTGGCCGATTACCTCCCATTTTCCTGGTCTCCATATATTCTCGCTCAAATGCTAGGATCCACTCGAGTGAAGCTTTTCTATAGCTTCCACGAAACCATCCTCCCCTACACATCTTAATGACAAGATCCTCTGTAGCGGTGGTGACTCCCCTATCATCAGCCTCTCACGCGACATCGGGTATGTCTATTTCATAGTGCATATGCACGAGTTCTTCGGTAATCACATATATCATGCCATGCGGGATCGTGATTGCAGCTCTGCTTGGTAACAAAATATGTGGATATTACCCCAGTTCTCCACTTTTCTTCTTGCCAATATTTTTATTGAGCATGTAAATGACAAGTACTTTTGTTCTGTGTTCCAACTTTGTACTTTATATTAAGATGATTTGATTCGGTGTGTTAGAATCTTTCTGATAAAATATTCATGTTAGGTTCAAAATTTACATTTAATAAGTAAGTTGCTTTTGATCATTAGGATTGTTTGAGTGATTTGTAGGTCTAGACATTGGTCAAAGATAGAGCAAATGCATTGCATCCATGATGTACATCAAGGCAATATTTCAATTTGAGTTCTAGCAAGCTGAACCGGTTCTAATAAGTCCCCAGGTAACATTTATCGTCTCTAATAGTAATCTTTATTTACCATATTCTATCAGCTTCTTTGATTTACATTTATCATATTGTAAACTTCAAGTCGGCTCATTTTGTTCCCCTATGTATTTATTTGATCATCTCGACGCATTTTTTTATATAATGTTGAATTTTATAGTTCTTATCGTTGTCATACTTTGTTACATGTAATGTTGATTACATGTAACATATTATATCATGTGCGTGCATATATACATTAATATAGAAAGCAAAAACATTTAAGGTCGTAACCCTGACTAAAATAGCACAGTTCGTATCTTAATGTCACTTACATAACATATATATTTGATCATCTATTATTTATGTAATAGATCATTTACATAAACGATTATAAATAACATATTTAATACGTTGATAAGTGTACTATCATATAGAAATATACATTGATATTTCTATATGTATTTTATATATTGTATGTAAAAAAGGTCATGAACTGTATTTAACATCATAGCCTTTTATCTCCTCGGATTAGGGAGTTTTTACCACAATTTTTGCATATCACAGTTTAGAAGTTTGAGAGTCATATAATATGTAATAAAATGCAAAAATACAACTTTTAAGGAATTGTTGTAATGTCAAATTGTTGAGCAATAATCAATTATATGTAAGCTAGCTGAAAAGGCTTACATATAATTGCTTAGTATTAACTATACGTCATTAACTAAAACTCTTTATACACATCATACTTATTTATCTTCACATTATATTCCACTAATCCGATCATCCACAATGTAAATACCATATTTTATTTTTTTTTAATAGAATTAAAAGTTTATTGGTCACAGATGTTTTGCACACATATACGTAAGTTGATTATTTATATGATGGTGGTATGTGATAAACTTATCTACAAGGTTTTAATATAAACTATGTATCACATATATATACATAGTTTATTACACAAGTTTATAATATGCAACGTTCGATTTTTAGTTACATTATTTTCTACACAACGTATTCCGAAGGTGAATATTATTGTTTTTTTAAATAATATAAACTATTTTTTACTTACATCATTTCCTATACAAGTTTATAATATACAACTTTATAATTATAATATACAACTTTATAATATAAACTATGTATCACGTATATACGTATAATTTAAACTATGTCTCATTTATATACATAATTTATATACAAGTTTTAGCGACATCATTTTTTATACAAGTTTAGTTATATCATTTATACTAAAAATATAAAGTATGTATCGTGTCTATTTTTAGTTACATCATTTTCTATACAAGTTTATAGTATACATATTTATATTATAAAGTTTATAATATAAACTACGTGTCACGTATATAAATTTCTCTATTTTCAATAATTCAAAATAGTTTATAAAATTTCTTCTTACTTTAAGAATTCATAAAAATCAAATTAATTCATAGAAATTCATAAGGTAATTAATATTCTTCTCATGTAAGAACTTAATTAATATATTGTTTGTTGATTATTTGGACAGCATATGTTTTTGCCTTGGGTAACTTTTGCACATTGATATATTTCTCATTATTGTCAATGATTATCCTTATGGCATAAATTCTAAAATATTTTACAGGTCAAACTCTTCTATGACGCATTTAATATTTTAAGTAAATATTAAACTACCTCTTTTCACGTCAAATAAATTTTTTAAATATATTTGCATACATTTTATAATGAAACTATATAACTTTTTTAAACTGAACCCATCTATTCCCCTTTGACCATGTAGCATTTTCAAATACTGCATAAAAATTGGATGGATCAACTATTCTGGATGAGTAATGATTTTTTTTGTTTAACAAATATTTGGTTGTATTTTATCATTTTAAGATTAAAATAAATTATAAGCCTATTTAATTCACATTTTATTCAAACTTCGCAACTTCAAAATTGCAGCGAAGCGCGGGCAAACACACTAGTCTACATCTACTATCAAGTTTTTGAGTCTTCTTAAAAAATCATACAAGAAGAAAGTCTTTAGTGGGGGAAATTATAAACACGTTTCTATGTCAACTAATGCTCCATTTAGCAACGTTGGTCTTTCTCATAAAATTTGTTGTAATCATTTAGCACAAAACATAATGAGAGTATCAACATATCATAATGTTTAGTGAAACAATCTAATACATTAACAATACCAACAAGTGCAATAGCAGGCAAAAAATAGAACTTTTAAATATAGTAGCATGATATAAATAATTGGATATGTAATGTACCTTGAGATGATGAATGATCTTGCAAACGTACTTGGACAATGATCACCGACAGTGAACTGAAAGAACTAGCCGAGAAATTATGTGGAGAGAATTATGAGAAATGGTGGAAGAAACCAAAAGAAGAGGAGATTCAAAGATCTGAGATTTCGGACGGATGGAGCGTGGTTATATTTGGTAAAGGAGAAAGGGTGGCGCGATTGGCAAGGGAAAAGGAGAACGCGTGGGGGAGGGGAAAGGGAATGGGAGGCAGGTGCGCGCTATATTTGGTAAAGAAGAATGGGGGCGTGGGGAAAAAGGGGATGGGGCGCGGGGGAGGGGAAAAGGGGGATTGGGGAGCGCGGGGAGGGGAAAAGGGAGATTGGGAGCGTGGGGATTGGGGATGCGAGGGTCTATATTTGGTAAAGGGGGCGCGCGGGGAGGGGAAAAGAGATGCGATAAGTTTTTTATTTGAAATTTCTAGAATAAATATTATTGTGAATGAATCCTTCAGTTTTGGAAAGAAATATTATTATAAATGATTTTTAAAAATGCTAAGGTACTATATTATAAATCAATTCATTATGATATGTTTATTGTCACACAAACTATATACAATGCTTTCAAATATCATTGTATTTATTTGTAGCAAAATATCAAAATTTTAACGGATATTAACTATCAAAACATAACATGTATAAATCTAAAAATCCACGATCTGTGTTCATATACTAACACAGTATAGATCACTTCAATGGATATAAAAAAATAGACTAATCTTATGAAGAACGTTAGGATATTCCATAAAGAGATACTTCAAGAATCGTTAAAATCTATTGTAGACCGCAACATCTTAACGAAAAATAACACTCCTTTCATTATCAATATTAAGCACAATATACAATGTAGAATGAACTTGTCAAATATATATGCATCCGAGATCTCCATACCTATCTCATAATATGATATTATATGTTACAAAAGGTATTGGAGGATTGGATTTTTAAAACTAAGAAAAGAAATCAGTGATTAAGAAAAAATTATACTACAATTCAACTACCCAAATATATGAGATCAAAAATCAATGAACTTAATTTCAATAATGCCACCTTGCATCTATGTTGAATAAAAAAATTATGTGATTTTTTATTGATGCATGAAATGCACGTGTCACTAAATAAAAAATCAATTGTGACACATAATTGTGCCACTAACATATTTCGTCAACTAAAACATTTGTTATAGTGACAATAAATTTATGTTGATGGTAAAGTCAGCTATTAGTGACTAATTAATTAATTGTCACTAAATGATTTGTTGCTAAATAGCATATTTGTTGTAGTGATATCACACATCTGTTCAGCATGGATGAGGTTTTACCAGACTTAAATATTTTCATATGGATATTAATCAGTAGCATTGAGCTTAATCCAGAATTACTCCACCTAATTTAGGCTTACAAGATACATGTTTTATATCATCTCAGAACGTAAAGAATACTCGACAAGTTCAAACTTTACATCTGGCGTTGACACAATATAATATCAATGGTACTTGACACAAACAAATGAACCTGACATAATGAACACATACTGATATTAGTTGGGATTTGGTTTCTATCTTTTGAGTATAGAACAACTATTGGTTCATTTTACAAGCGTATTACTAATATCCAAAAAAATATCTAAAATTTGAAACATTGATCAACTGATATGTAAACTTTCATACATGCACAATAATAGGCAATCTAAAACTTCAAATCTGAATAAGTTGATACATAAGTATTTAGATAAATGCTTTACATACTAAATATGATGCCAATAACATGTACCATTTTGAATTCAGATCTCTGCACGAATATATAATAATATACTCTAAGTACATCATGTAAATTTTGTTTTCTCAAGAAGCAGAAATTTCTCAAATCATCTTAGGAAGGTTCGACTGTGCATTTGGTCAATACATTTCTTATATGACTTCTCTGGTTTTTTCACCCAAAGTCCATTCCAACGTATTTATAGAAGTAAGCCCACTGTGAATAATGGTAGTGCCAATCGATGGAATGGTAATGAAGCTAATGGTTTCCTTCTATCTTTTATAGTCACCCAAATATTGCATAAGCAGAGGACAAGTGATCTATCATAGCCTGGATGCACATAGAATTCTGTTTGATAAGGTGAGAGGAATTTGAACTTGTTTAAATAATTCCAATGTATTTTCCATGCATGGATGCATATAATTCTAATTCATGAGGGAGATATAGGGGAATATCTACTTGTGAATATCTGATGTCAACTTGTTGTTAACTAATAAGGAGTATAGAGATAAAATTTTGTTGTGAACCAATAGCACGATCGTATATCAAATTTTTTCCATGTTATATAAGCCATGGATAAATGAATATCATCGTGTTAGGCAAATCAAATCGTCATGTTTGATGGGACGGACTAAATGCGATTATGTTGCATACCCAATTTAGGAAGCATATTGGTTTAGATGTGTCTAATTACCCAATCTTGATTTGCTCTAGTAAAGTGATGAGCCGGATTTCGATAGGTTAAGATGTGTAAAAATAATGATATGCAAGATGTCGTTGTTCTCAACCACTTGAATCGATCAACGAGAAAAATATTTAAACCACTTAAAAGATATCAATCAACCAAAGCATATACAAGCGGTTTTTGCTATTCTTTTTACCTGGTATAGTGACTAAGGTCGAACACAAGGAGCACAATTTAAAAACTATGTAGTCAAATTTCGAAAATGATTTTTAGTTGTTTTTGAATTTTTACTTTTTTTATTTTCAAAACAAGCACAAAAGACAAATAATATACAACACCACACTCTTTTTGTATTTTTCAAAATCGTCAACAATATTCAGAAAATTAAAAAGAAAATGTTTTTGTTTTATATATTTTAAAATATTTTTGGTAATTTTTTCGAATTTTTCTGATATTTTTGTGATTTTCTAAAAATCAAACAGTGAAAAATAGAGCAAACAATGCACAGCTAAGAGTATTTTGCAACTTAAAAATACTTTAGATGCCCAATATTGTTGGAAATTATTTTTGTGTTAAACTACAAAGCAATATCTACAATGAGAAACTGGAATAAAAAATTTTTGATTTTTCTACAATTTTCTGTAATTTTTTTAGAATTTTCATTTTCCGTATTTTTTTTGGTTTTTATAAAGAGTTAATGCATGAAAATTTGTCAGAAATTAAAAGACACCAAAATACACCTATACTATTTTGTTTGGAATTTTTAAGTAATTTTTCGAATTTTTATGAATTTTTCAGATTCGTGCAGATAAAAAGTTATTGTTTTTGAATTTTTAAAAAATCAAATATCAACAAAAATTCATGAAAAATTTATACAATGATGAGAACTACAGCAGGATCATACCCCACTGTTTTGAGATTTTTTCGAAAAATAAAATCAATTATTTCATTCAAAGAGAGCAAGCAAATTATTGTTCTGGAAATAGGGACTAAAACGCAATATTTTAAAAGTTTCTACAGAGAAAATAACAAAAATAAACTTAAAGTTGGAAAGTGGAATTTACCCAAATATATGTCTGAGATGGGGCTCTTTTGCAAATATGTGAACCTTCAGGGGCTATAGCAAAATTTTCCTAGTTTATTTTTATTTTAATCAAACTCCCTATAGGGTTCTTTGGTATTCGGTTGTTCTTCAACTCCAAGCAAAATAGGGGTGCAGGGGGGAGGGGGGGCGCTCTGCCGCGCGGGCTTCGGCGGTGGGGGTACGCGAGGGCGAGAGCGTCGAGTTGGAGCGGGGTCCAATGGCGAGCACCGCTTCGGCGTCGGAAGGTGGTACGGAAACGCCACCTGGCGGAGGGGTCGCAGGCGACCAGAGGCGGTTGCGGTCTGGCGTGCGGTGGCCTGACAGGAGGTGGCACGGTAGTTTCCGCGCGCTGGAAGCCATGCGGGAGTACAGAAGGGTACATGTCTCGAGCACCGCCTGGATGCAGGATGGTGGCGCGGCGCCGCTGGATGGAGGCCGCCGAGAGGGATCAGGCTGGCGGCGCGATTTGGGGTCGAGGGCGGCGACGGTAAGGGACCGCGGCAGGCCTGCGGCACGAGGCTGCGATGGAGGGCTTGCTAAAGGGGGCGAAGGCCGCTGCGGAGAGGGGCGGCGCTGCCGCCTGCGGGCACATGGGGTGCGGGCGGCGGGGGTGACGACCCGCTGGACCTGCGTTTTTGTTTTTTTTTTACTGTAATCAAATACAAAAATGAAAAGAGAAAGGTACTTATTTTTTTAAAAAAATAGGAACAGTAAACAACAAATGTTATAAATAAAAGAAATATATTTTTTTATTTTTTATTTTGTTTTCCTGCAAAAACAAAGGTTAGAGAGGAAAGAAGAACAATTTTTTAATTCTTCCTGCAAAAATAATTGTGAGATAAACAGGAAAAATAATTTTATATTTTTTATACACAAAAATAGGAACTGTGGACGGGCGGATCTTGCGATATGGAAGAGAGATCTGTGACTCCGACCACCGTGCGTGGCCGGAGGTGCGTAGTTGCATGAGATAGAATGGGAACGTGTAGAGATGGAGAAAATGTCGTGGATGATCGGGGTCAGATTAAAAGGTGTGGTGTGGATTTTTTTATGATTTTACGATCTAACAATGACTAAAATCGACGCAAAAATTAAATCTACGATTTATCTAAGCAAAAAGATAGGAAATGAAATATAGATCTCACCTTGGGTTTGGACATGCCGTGATGGCCTCGACGACGATCGAATCGATGTCACCGACTAGATCGGAGGCTAGGCACCCTTCTGTGACGAGTAGCTCTCGGAGATCGGGTTCCTCTCTCCAAAGATTGATCAAAGAGTGAATGAGGAGGAGGAGCCCATTAAAAAGAGAACAAAAATAAAACTGGAAAGTATCTACAAATGGGGAAGGTTTTTATTAGTGAAATTAATAAAATAATTAAATTAATTAATTTCAAAATTCGGAATTAAATTAATTAAATAAATTAAGTAAATAATGGAAATCAATTAACCACCGTAATAGTGACCATTAAAGGTATAGAATCAAATCTAATATACATGATAAGTTATTAAATCAATTAATTCAAATAAATCCAATAAATCAAATAATTGAATATGAATTTTATAATTAAATTAAATTAATTAATTAATGTGAGATATTTTATTTTTTGGTGATTTTTATTTAAGGCAGTTAGTTGTATACACATATTATGTACATATAATACAATATACACATGTACAAATAAGGAAATAATTTTTATATCTTTTTTAAATTAATTTTTTTATTTATATTTTTTTAATAAAAAAATATTTACAATTATGTGCATTAAAAATAATATTAATAAATATGTACAGCAAATATTGGTTAAACTGTACAAACCACCTCAGAAAACCGACTTTTTAACCATAACTCCAAAAATTATGAAACCACAACCATTTGAAAGATAATTTAATTTAGAGTATAATGGAAGTGATGGGTTCAATTTGAGCTGCTATGGAGCCATAATTGGTGTTTCAATTATCGCTTTACGATTTTTTCTGGGTGTGATTACTTGTAATATGTATATTATTTTATTTTACAATTATTTTTATTATTTACAACACATTTTTATTAACAACTTTTATTTGTAAAAATAATTAATTTGAGGTCAAATTATGTACAAATAAAATAGTACAAGTTTTATACAAATATACAAGGAATTTATGTACAAATTATTTTTGGATTTTTGACGGAAGACCCTATCTCCCCCTACTTTGTTCCTGGTCGATCAGGTCAAGTCTTGACCTTCTCTCGGGGTTTGAGTCCGTCTGCATTTATTGCATAAATACATCCTTTATTTTCTTTCCTTTTTCTTTTCTTCTTTATTCTTTTATTTATGTACAAAAAGTGTCAAAAATGTAATTTTAACAAATACATGCAAAATGGTAACTTTATGTTATTAATGGATATTTATAGGTATTTAACTAAGAAAATGAGGCTAAAATAAAATAATAAAGGCGATGAATCATGGATTCATCATAAAGCGAGACCCCTGTCTTGTTGGGGTATGGTACGACAGGAGGGGGAGCATACAAGGTTCTTCAGCTTGGCTATATGGTTGGGATTCAAGATATATCAACAGTATCAAGTTTTAAATGATCTGTCATGTTCTTTGTGTATATTTGACCCATATGTAATATTTGTGAAAGGGATTAGAAGTAAGAAATGTATTTTTGCAAAAAAAATATCCGAGGCCTAGTGAAGTAATTGACTATCCAGTCAGATGTTTTGAGTTACATAGAAGGAATTGCACATATATGCCACAAGGACCTTTCTCATAATATAATATGACTTTGTAGTCCTATAAAGTATAGGATACGGACAACAAATGCATAGTTGTCCTGTGCAGAAATAATATAGCAATGTCCGCAAACAAGGTCATCAATATCATAATGTTGTATACACAGTATTGCTAATGTTAGTTGATCAAATCGTCATGCTTGATGGGACGAACTGATGTGATTATATTTTATACCTAATTTAGGAAGCATATTGGTTAGATGTGAGTATGTTCTCGAATAGAGGAAAATCTTTTGTTCTATCAAACCATGTGTCTAATTACCTATTATGGATTCATTGTAGGTAGAACAATGAATGAGGCAAGGGATTGGATGTACAATCGCTTAGTGAATGGATCTATTTGCATGCCATTTCTCCTAGGTGTAGAAGGCTTTCTTAATTTTGCATATGCCCAAGGAGATGGAATAGTCGATGTAGATGGGATATAATTTGTCTGTGTATGCAATGCAAATTGATGAAGAAACAAGCTAGAGACATTGTGGCAGGACACTTGTGCACGAAGGGTTTTGTCGATGATTACACATCTTGGTATGTGCATGGAGAGACACGTACTACTTACAAAGAGAGCTCTCAGACTCCTGACAATCCTTTTATTGAGATGGTGATGGATGCATCATGTTTGAATTTAACCCTTCTATGGAGGGTTGTGATGACGAAGAAATCCATGAGGAATCTAAAGACTTTCTTGAACTCTTACAGAAGGCAGAGGAACCATTATGGGAAGGTTGCAATACATTTTCACTCCTATCAGCTGTTACAGAGTTGTTGAAGATAAAAGCTGCATATAATATGACTGATGTTAGTTTCAATGCCATGATTAAGATCATAAAAAGAATGCTTCCAGAGGATAATGTTTTGACAGGATCCTATTACAAGATTAAAACAATGATGGGTACACTTGGCTTATCAGCCAAGTTAATTGATGCTTGTCCTAACCATCACATTTTATACTATGGAGATGAATATAAGAATGCGACTGAATGTCCAGATTATGGAGAACCTCGATTCAAACCCAATATGAAATGAAATGTTCCACAGAAGGTGCTTCTTATTTTCCTATAGTACCACGTTTACAGAGGCTATATTATTGCATAGAAACAGCTAGGGACATGACTTGGCATGCAGATCATGCACGTGGTGACTATATGGAGCATCCTTCTGATTCAGCTTGTTGGCGCGCTTTGATGGATTCATCCTCCATCTTTTCCATGGATAAGAGGAATGTTGTAATTGGCTTGTCCACTGATGGGTTTAATCCACATGGTCGGAGGAAAGATTGCTCATGTTGGCCAGTTATTATTACACCATACAACCTTTCACCTTGGTTGTGTAACAAGAAGCAACACATGTTCTTATCTTTGCTTATGCCTGGTCCAACATCTCCGGGAAAATATTTGGATGTATATCTCCGTCCTTTAATTGATGAATTAAAGGAACTTTGGGATAAAGGTCAGGAAACTTATGATGCTATCAGCGAAAGTAAATTTCAAATGAGAGTGGGGTTACTGTGGACCATTAGTGATTTTCCAGCATATGGAATGCTATCAGGTTGAAGCACGCATGGGAAGAGAAATTGTCAATATTGCATGGAAAAAACAAAAGCTTTTCAACTTCAGTATGGTCGCAAGCCATGCTTCTTTGACTACCATCGGCAGTTTCTGCCAAAAGATCATCCATATAGGAAACAAAAGATGGCATTCAAAAGAAATACAATTGATGATTCATATCAACCAATAAGGTTATCAGGATTTGAAATATTACAGAGGTTGCTAGAGTTAAAAGATTATGATGATTGTGTACAATCTCTTTCTGGATTTGGAGATAGCCACAACTGGACAAAAATAAGTATTTTTTAGGAACTACCATATTGGCCTAATTTGCTCATCATACATAATTTGGATGCCATGCACATAGAGAAGAATGTCTTTGATAATGTATTTTATACCGTATTGGATGTGAAGGGCAAGACAAAAGATACAGAGAATACTCGTAGAGACTTAATGATGATTTGTGCACGTCCTGAGTTAGGGTTGGTAGAATATGATGATGGTCGCTTTCATATGCAAAATATTGCTTAAGTAAAGATCAAGTGAAAGATGTATGTGAGTGGGCAAATAAGTTAAAAATGCCAGATGGTTATTCGTCTAACATTTCAAAACTTGTTGATTTGAAGAAAAATGTATTCAAGGGTGTGAAAAGTCATGATTGTCATATATTTATGGAGCAACTATTGCCCCTTGCTTTTAGAGGATTACTACCGAAGGGAGTACATGATGTATTAACGGAGTTAAGTAACTTCTTCGAATGCATATGATCTTCAAAGTTACAAGTTGAAGATGTAGCAACACTTGAAGAGAATGTAGTTCTTATCCTATGCAATCTTGAGAAGATATTTCCACCTGCTTTTTTTGACTCGATGGAATATTTAATGGTGCACCTTCTCTACGAAGCTAAAGTTGGTGGACGGGTCAAATATCGTTGGATGTACCCTTTCGAAAGGTATGGCCTATAATGATATTTAATATAGTATGATCGGTGTACTTTGTCTAATAATATAAACGGATATGTTAATAGGTATATGTTTTTCTTGAAGAGGAAGGTGCGTAATAAGAACAAGATTGAAGGCTCAATAAGTGCTCAGTACATATTCGAAGAGGTAGCCAACTTTTGTTCTCGATAATTGTCTGACGACATTGAAACCATTCATAATCGTCCCATGCGTAATGAGTACATTGAAAATGAACGTGTTGTTGGCCTCTCCATTTTTGAAACATGCGGTCGACCTTTTAAAAAAGGAAAATCACGAACGATGACCATCTAAGAGAAAGAAGCTGATGAGCTTTATGTTCTAGACAACACAGACGAAGTAACACCATTTGCGGAGCATGTATACATCATATTCAATTTATTTTTTATGCTAAGATCTTCAATTCATAAAATGATTTTCTCTAACTGTAGGGAGTACAGGGATAAGTTAATGATAGAGAATTCCTTCATTTATTGAAGATGAAGTTGTTGATGAATTCAGGAAGAAATTCTCAAATTGATTTAAAGAGCGTGTAAAGTTGATTGATCCTACAGATCCTAAACACAAGATGCTCAATGACCTATCACTTGGTCCCAATCATTTGGTGATGTCATACGGTGGTTTTTTTGCCAATGGGTATAGATTTCATTGTGTGGATACAACTACAAGCTTAACTACATACAACTCTGGTGTTATGGTAAAAAGATCATGTTACGGTGAGGATAGTTTGAATTATTACGGGATTCTTAAGGAGATGCTTGAGCTTGAATATCATATGCCACCTCCTAATAAGCTCTTCTTATTTTCGTGTGACTGGTACGATCCACAATATGGCATGGTTATTGACCATATACATGATATTGTAGATGTCATTGCTCGAAAATATATTTGAAGATTTGAACCTTTTATCCTTAGTTCACAAGTTGATCAGATATGTTATGTTCCAATAGTGGAGGAAAGCAAAAAAGAGATGATCGTTTTACATTTTTAAAGAAGATGTCACGCATTTATACGGATTCTAATGATCAATTGAATATAGATGACTCGTCAACTGTACTTGTAGAATATGAAGAAGAGAAAGGAAAATCCAAATGACAAAGGCAAGGTCAAAAAAGATAGTGTCTTTACCAAGTGGAGGAAAAAGAAACCTTAGTATTAGTTCTTTTATCTTCTAAATTTGATGTTATAAAACTTCGAGTCTTGTCTTTTTGGTTTTAATATGTATGACTAATGTAGCTCTGCATGAACTATTGGACATTATAATTTTGGATGCATGTCTCTATGTTAATTGTGTTTCTACTTTGTGATGATTTGTTTGATAGTATAAGCAGTCAGAATCGAAAGTATTATATTATTGTTCAATATTTATAGGATAAAAATCCTAGAGAGGACCAAGTTTGAGATTACATGTTTGGATTATATTTTTTCTTTTGTAATCAGAATTTACGACTAATATGGCACTACATTGCTACTACTATGGTAGAAATATAACGGTAAAGTGGTAACAAATTAGTACCAACGTGGTGGTAAACAGTTGTTACAAGTTCCATAAGGTCGTTATGCCCTCATGTATATGTGGTCCCTTAGTAGTCGCAAAGTCATGTCAAAATAATCGTAAATTATTGAAAATTTACCACTACTTTGCGACTATAATATGACTAATTGCGATTATTATTACGACTACAACTACTACCACAGTGTGGTCTCAAAGAGTTTGCGACTATTTCGACGCGACTACAGAATTTGCTACCACATGTGGTAGCAAACTTGTGTTGCTACCGTTTTGCAACTATTTTACTACTCTTTTACTACTACAGCTGTAGTAGTAAAATCTGCTTTTTCTTGTAGTGTTGACTAAGGAAATAAAGCTAAAATAAAAGAATAAAGGCGATTAAGCGTGGATTCATCATCCCCCTCCACAGTTCACATAGGGTAATCTGGACTAGACTCAGGTCCTCCATGGCAAAAAGAAGAAATCTACAACAACTTCTCACAAACGGAATGCCTCGGGCAGCTCAACCCACTCCCAACTCTTAATGTCAATACAACCGGTATTGTTAGGGGACTCAAAAATCCTAAAAAATGAGACGCATCCTTCCGGAGTTGGCCAAAGGCAACTTTGAAATTTTTGACCTTATGGAAACAAAAATTAAGCATGATAAGGTTTATCTGTTTCTTACTGCCCTCCCTCATGGATGGGGCTCCATCCACAACAACACCTATCTCGGAAGGGTCTGGTTCCTTTGGAAAGAGGAATCTTGGACATTGGACCCCTTACAAATTGAATCTCAATCTATAACTCTTAATTGCACTAACAACATATATGTCTCTCTATTTTTTACGACTCCAATTTTCTCTCAGAGAGAAGAGCTCTCTAATTTTCCGTCAGAGTGAAGAGCTCTTTGGGCCGACATGTTACAAATAAGGTCCCTAATTGCAAACCTGTGGCCGGTCATGGGAGACTTCAACATTGTTAGATTTGCTTCTGAGAATGTTGGGGGAGGGGGAGCTCTTTCTAGTTCTGTTGTTGATTTCAATACTTGCATTGATGAGGCCGGTCTCATTGAAATAGAACCTTGGGGGAACACTCTATCATGGAACAACTCCACAGCTGGGTCCAAAAGAATTTCTGCTAGGCTTGATAGAGCACTATAATACCTTTTGGATGGAGCTTTTTTCCATTTTCTAAAGTATGCTACTCTCTGTTGGCTTCTAGTGACCACTTGCTTATTTTAGTGGAGATTGCAGGAAAACCTAATTACATTGTGCCTTTTAGATTTTTAGACTTTTGGACTAGAAGGGGTGTTTATCTCTCCTTAGTGGAAGCACCTTGGGCTACTCTTGTTAGGGGTAACCCTTTATTTGTTCTTGTTGAAAAATTGAGTATTGTTAAGTAGGATATCAAAGCTTGGATTGCTACACATGGAAGAGTTGATGATGACTTTAAGCTTGGAACTAATGCGTTGGAAAGAGTTAATGAGGCTATTAGGGCCTCCCCTGGTGACTCTACCGTTGCACAACTCGAACTTGATTTGAAAGCCTGCCTTGTTGGGTTGGGCGTTGACCAAGAATCTGCTTGGAGGCAACGAAGCCACGTGTCTTGGTCGAAACTTGGAGATCATTCAACCAAGATCTTTCATCTCTCGGGGGCAGCTTTGGATGATCGATCCGACGAGCTCCGACAGTGCTCCAGCGAGGGAGAGGGAAGGGGGCTTGAGCTTAGGGAGGCAAGAAACATGATCCCATGTCTCATCAATGGTGAGGGTATGCTCGTGAAGGAGCACCTAATAATTGCTACTCAATCTCTCCTACTTTGAATCCCTCCTTTCAACTTCTGCATGTTCGGATGGTGTACCCTCTGCTCCTTCCCCAAAGAAGGTGCTTTCTCCTGCTACTAAAGAGTGGCTCGAAAGGCCATTTAACGAGGTGGAAGTCTTGGGTGCCTTCCTCTCTATTCATTCTAGTAAATCACGAGGACCTGATGGTATTCAGTGTTGGATTTTTTAAACACCACTGGCACTGGTTAAAGTGGAGTGCCTTTATGCAATGACCTTCCTTCACTCAAGCGGGTCTATAGTAAGACAAGTGAATCATACATTTCTCATGCTAATCCAAAAGGTCTCCTCTCCTTTAGGGATTGTGGATTTCTGACCTATTTCATGTTGCAATGTAGTATACAAGATTTTTGTAAAGCTTTTATCTCCAAGGGTTTCTGAGGCCTTACCTCACCTCATTTTCTCATAACCAAATGGCCTTCATTAAAGGGGGTGTATTAGGGATAGTGTAAAACTTGCTCAAGAATGAATTTGAGAGGAAGTAGGGTCCACTGAGGGCTTGCCTCAAAGTGGATCTTACTAAAGCATTTGACATAGTGAATCATCGATATTTACTCAAATGTATTCCAGCTATGGGCATTGGAGATACATGGCTCTCTTAGATTTGGAATTGCATTGGGACTACCTCATTCTCATTACTTATAAAACGGCATTCCCCATGGCGTCTTTGAAGGCACTAGAGGATTCCGTCAGAGTGACCCTCTCTGCCTCCTCCTATTCGAAGTAGTCATGGATTCTTTATCTTGCTTGGTGGACCTTGCTGTGGAGGAAGGTACAATCAAGACTATGTATCGAGGAAGAACATTATCCCTTACACATCTTATTTTGTTGATGATCTTTTGTTCTTTACCAAGTGAAACACTAAAACTCTTCATGCAATTTACTAAATTATGGAGTTCTTGGGGGACATGTCTGGTCTTAAAATGAATGTCGATAAAATCCGTCTCTTTTGCTCCATAAAAGCTAGAGATAACTTCATTTGGAATCTTACTTCAAGACTTGTGAGTGACTCCCTACCACCTAAGTACCTGGCATCCCACTGGAGCACAAATTAAGTGGATACTCCTATGCTAGAGCGCTAGAGGACGAAATTCGTGGCCATCTTTGTGGTTGGAAGGCTAAATCTCTTTCTATTGTAAATCATATCCAACTTTTAAACTTGATCATCTGTGGTATCTTATTCTTTTGGGATGACTATATTCTTCTTTCATCTTCAACTATTTTGCTAATCTCTACTATGTGCCCGAACTTCCTCTGTGATTTCAAGCAGCATGAGATCACATGGAAGGATGTTTGCCATCCAAAGGAGGAGGGGGGACTCAGATTAAGATCACTAGATGACTTGGTAAAATCTTCCAAGGTTTATTGGGTATGGAGGTTCCTCACGGCTGACTTGATATGCATTTGCGTCAACTTGATTTTAACCGAAGTGAAAATGAACTCACCTTGTATGTAAAGGTGAAAAGTGAAAATATCCTTATTATTCGTGTCTATGTAGATGACATTGTGTATACATGTTCATCTAAAGCACTTATTGATGAATTCAAAATGTAATGATACATGAATTTGAAATGTCAAATTTGGGTCTATTACATTATTTTCTTGCATCCAAGTTATGTAAACTGATTGGCATTTTTATTCCCCAAGAAAAACATGCATTGGAATTGCTTGCAAAGTTTCATATGCAGAAGTGCACGAGTTCTTCTACACATATGAATGCAAATGATAAGATGCTATTTGATGATGGAAACGCTAAAGCAAATGATACTTTATTTCAAAATTTGGTCGTGTCTTGATATATTTAATGCACACACATTCTAATATTATGTTGCTAGTCAGTTTGGTGCCCAGGTTTATGAATAATCCATCTATGCACCATTTTTGAGCTAAAAAACGTTATATTTAGGCCACCGACAATTATGGGATTTTGTATAAATCCTTCTGATTTTAATTTAGTTAGTTTCACTGACAATGATTGGGTTGGATGTGCAGTTGAAAGAAAAACACAAGTAAATATATTTTTAATCGAGGATCAAGTCCAATTTCGTGGAGATCCAAGAAGCAAGCAATGGCGGCATTATCATCCTCTAAGTTAGAGTATTGTCACCACTTTTACAGCAACTTGTCAAGTCATCTGGATGCGAAAAATTACGGAGGACATGAAACAACTACAATCATGGGCAACACGAATCTTCTATGATAACAAGACAACTGTTTCAATAACTAAATTATGGTATTTCATGGATGGACCAAACACACTGAGATCCGCCATCATTTTATTAGAGATGTTTCTTGGATGGACCAAACAAATTCTTGATGATTTTACAAAAGCATTGCCTTACGAAAAATTTGCGGAATTCCGAACTCGTCTCGGTGTGTCTTTGACATTCTCCTCCACCTATTTATTATCTTTATGGCTTTTAATATTTATTTGTTAAGGGAGTCACATTGTGTGGTGTGGGAAGTGGTCCAAGTAGTAGGGTCTCTGCGTTGAGGGCGGATTGTCTGCAGTACTGTAGACTCTGCGGTAACTGTCCGAATCACTCGATCTTGATCGAGCGGTTCACATGAATTTGCATGGTAGAGTCCACAAAAAAGTGCGAATTTGTGTGAACCGCTTAATCAAGATCAAGCGGTTTCAAGGATTCACACTTTTACTACAGATGTCTGCAGTACTGCACGATCCTCACTACCCTGCGTTTGGTTTCTTGTTTTCCTTTTTAAAGGACTATAGGTTAGCATGAAGTGAATGTATGCGTGGTATTAGTTTTCCTCCTCTGTTATTTTCTTTCCACCGACAATATAATCTGTATTTTTGAGTTCTCTGTTTCAGTCAGCTCCATCGTTCAGTGCATGTCCTCTGTGTGTGAGTGCCTACAACATCTCAATTTTCAACATATAAATAAATAGATAAGCTTTTTATGAATAATTGCATGTACTGTGCAAATCCTTGGGACATTCCAGAAGATCCGAACCGCTCCTCCAGCTATATGTTGCAGAAGGATAGAGATGAGTTCCCTTTTTCCATACAGCATTGTCGCCATGCCACTGCACATGCTTCGCTTTCACAGGCCATTGGCATGAGAATTGTGGTCTAACCACCAAGCTTTGATTGGTCTCCATCTATCTTCCCAAGATCTGCGAAGAACCCATCAACTGGCCAACAGATTGATGCACCCAATGACGCTGAAAAGGAAGCTGGTGGAAATCCTGAGACATGTTCCATCGATATATGCATAGGCATCCACAACATAGCAACAAAATATACAGATGACAAACGGCAGGTAAAAAGTCCATGCAGCTTACGTACATTTGAGAGCATATTTGAGTCAATGGACATTTGTAGTCACTGAGTAGGTGCTGTAATCGAGGAGATCATCTTCCTCTGCTGTAAAGGAAAATTGCAGCAGGAGGTGCTGTAAAGGATGGGGAGCGTCGGATGAGAATCGAACGGCCCTCATAAGGGGTTGGGGATAGTGGTGGTGCATCTCGAGGTCGAAAATGGGTGATCGGACGATTGTAGGGTCTGCAGCAGAGTCTACTGCAACAAACTCTACAGCAGAGGATCCTCTCTAGATCGGACAATCTTCATAGGAGGCCGACTATCCCCGGTCTCCTATGAGGGTCGTCCAATTCCCATCGGACAATTCCCTCGATTACAGCACTTGTATTACGGTAGACGATCCGGCCTCATGTAGTCATCCAGCTCCTCCTGCCAAAGAAGGAACTTTTAGGGCCCGTTCGGTAGGAGAATAAGCAGGAATAAGGATGGGAAATAAGGGGAATAAGGGTCTATTCTCCGTTCGGCTGGAGGATAGGAATAAGGAGAATAAGGTGAAATAACGGTAGGTAAGGTGGGATAAAGATAGGAATAAGAGTAAAATAAGATGAAATAATGGAGAATAGTCGTACCACGGGGAACCGTATTAGGGGCTTATTCCCCTTATTCAATTCCCCCTTATCCTCCAAACGAACAAGGCCTTACGGTTTTACCTGCGGATGCAACTCTGGTAATTAAAGCAGATGCACATGCACTCATTCCTTCATCTCTTAAACTTAATATCAAGTGTGATTATATCGTACATTCAAGATAGGAAGAACATGCTGGCACTGACATAGACAAACAAGCAGCCAAGGACAGAAGCTCGCAATGGAATGCCATCCCTAACTTGCATACCGCACCCCATCTGGTACACCTGTTTATTACCGAATGATTCAGATCAATATCCATGTCGCGATTCCTTAAATTGCACACATTTCCACAGCATGAACGCATCACTGACGTGATCCTACGCAGGAGACAGAACTGCGACATGTCCTGCTCCATCAGGAACACAAGCTCCATACCCAATTAACTGCATCCATGATGCTATTCCAATCGAATTTATTTCTGCAGAACCTCCTGATCACGACTATCGATCTCCTGGAGGACACGGTTTGGCACCAATGTTTCGATGGCCGTTCATAATTCGTTGAACTTGAAGCTTTCATACAATTTTCGTTGCAGGACCACAGCCGGCGGTGCATCATTTGCTGCCTTCATGAAGTCAACGCATGCACTCATCCTTCTGGTCATTAGAATGAGAAGGTCTGCTTCTAGTCATTGATAAATTATTTAATAACGTAAAGTTTTTTAAATCTGTCCTTAAGGCTAAGTATGAAGTGAAATTTTAAAACAAACATGATTCAAAGGAAACAACAAATTTTGTTTCATTCACAAGTGCTGTAAATTACGTCAACTTAAAATTGTTAATATTTTAAAGGGTTCAATGGGGTTGGCCCCATGAGATCAACCAACATGGTTGCCCTTGCCTTATTTTCGCGATTTTTTTGTCAAATATCATCATGCATATTTATCTATATATCACTCCTATATATCATTCGAATTTCGTCAGAAACAAAGACTCTTATGACATGTTCTAGATGGAGGACCTAGGGGCGGGGACAGCTATGTTGGTTGTTCTCAGAAGGCAGCTCTATTTTTTCCTATTTTAAAAATGAATATTGTATTAAATTTTTTAATATAAGATAAAAAGCATGCCTCGAACTTTTCTTTGTCGTGGAGTCTGCTCACTTTTGTGCCATAGGACCAACAAGTGACTTTGCTTCCTTATTTTTTAATAATAATTTTAGTATCTAAAAAGTGATCATATTAAAAACTCAATACATTATGAACTTTCCCTATAACTGTATCTTCCAAATTTTTACTTCGGCCGACAGGATTCTTAGTTGATGTAATAATGCCTATCGCCACTAATTATTATTTCATAAACAAATAACAAAAGAAGAATTAGATAACAAAACCGCTACAAAAACATACTAAATTGTAGCAATGGAATCGGCTGTCGCAAAATAAGAAACGTTTTAGCTTGGACACTACATACACAAAACACATTTTTCATCGCTACCATAATTGTAACAAACACATTATTACAACAATTCTTCGACTGCCCCACTTTTGGCAATAGTTTTCGTCAGATGGTCAAATTAAAGTTTTCTTATCACAATTACAAAAACTAAAGCCACAAATGACTGCGAAAAATATATGTTTTGAAATATTTGTATAATTCTTTGTTTGATTCAAATAGGATTTTCTTTATTGATTGATTAATATTATTATCTCAAAATGGATGTGTTTATACATCATATTAAGTTTGTTTAATCTATAACTTCAACTTACTTTTAAAAAAAGTACCACAATGTTCACTTATCTTGTGGTGATGGAAATTTCATTATCACAAGCTAGATATTCGGTCATCAGAACTGATTTGTTTGTAGTAAAACCTCCCTAAACTCGTTCATGAAATAGAGAGTGAGAGATCAAAACAACAATAGTGTAAATCAAATATATTTTTTAGATGCAACAAGTGAAGGTATCTTTTATGATTGAGCATTCACCTACAGTTAGAAATTTTATATTTAAAATTAAAAGTAGCCTAATGGACTAAATGGATATACCTTACACATAGTAAGGACTAAATGGTTCTCACTTTGTGCCTTGCACCTCAATAGCATTCTTCTATCCCACTACAAGAAACCTTTATCTAGGTAAGTGTTCACATTGTAATTATATCCTTTGTCTATTCCATGAGTGCTTGTTTCATGATAGCATCCCCCTATCCCACGAGTGCTTATCTCATAATAACATCCCTCTATATTACATGTGCTTACATCATCTATCCTCGAATAAAACCCTATAATTACATCCCTCTATCCCCCACAAGTGCTCATCGTTGTTCTGATGCAGGATACTATCCCTTTATACCATTATAAGAATATTTAATGGCATGATAAGTGATCTTGAGATAAATGATCTCATGATGATTGCATTATCCATTATTTTTCTGTCTACAGTATTTATCATTTTATTATCTCTCAAGCTAACCGAACTGCACTGTACAAACGTAAAATAAATGGCATTCCTCCATTATCCCTCCACATTCTTTATCCTTCATTGGAATAGATTGTCCAAAGATGGTTTGCAATTCAAACCTTGCCACTTGGACCTCAATTTATATTATTAAGATGTTCCACAAAGCATTGTCATTATGGGGATGAATTTCTAGTTGCATTCCAAATATGATTCTCACACCCCAAAAGAGTATCTAGTATAATAATTATCTAACATGCCCAATAATATTACATACCCGTTCACATAGACTTTCAATATAAATAAAACTACACATATCCCTCACCGGCTCCGCTTTCTTAGAAAATATTGGTCTAAAATGATACTATTAGGTGTCATTTTCTCTACAAATATACACCATCATCATTGTCATCTAACTCATGATTTCTGCTTGATATTTTCTTTTTTTTAGCAAATATGCATTGGATTTTTTTGGAGTATACATAGTAACGTGATAGCACGATGTTTTATTGGATCATATAAGTAATCATGCCAAATAATAAACATTTTGTTTTATTTAGACTTCATAGAAATGTTTTAACCTAATTTTCATATCATATTATCTCACTGATTGATGTAAGAACCCAAAACAAGCTTATGCAACTACATGCGTAGAAGAGTAAATATCCGAATAGTAAGATCGATTGCACTCTCTATACATCTTGTTGAAGAAATCCTAATTGGTAACCCTAGAATATGGTAAGACCAAGCTTTTGGAATGACCTCCTTTCTCCAACTTACACCTCAATTAAATATGCATCATAATCATGGCACCAAATATTACACCTCAAACATCTCCATTCAAATCCATCTAATTACACCACTACAACCAATCAAACCTCCATATTGCTCACGAATCCTTCTATAGACTCCATCTCGAATAAACACTCCCTCACATCATTTCATCATCCACCTCTATAATTTTCAAAAGCAAATTAATCCTTCTAATCCATCAAACATGTTCAACAACACAAGCAATAATGACGAAGAAGAAGTTGAGAGTAGGGTTGTAGAAGATCGATATCAAGTGCATCGAGAAGGAAAAATCTTGGCAAGCATGCTTTTCCAAGCACTACAAGAACCTCTTCAAGTAGGCCACTGAGCTCTTTGCCCTCTATGGTGCCGAGGTGGTCATCGTTGTCTTTTTCCATGCTTGTGACACCTTCTTCTTTGACCGCCCCTTCATAGACTCCATCATGTCCTGCTACCACTCTGGTGGTTGTGGGGGAGGTGGTAACATCAGTGCCACTTAGGGGACCTTGTGAGGTACATGAACTGGGGAGATAATATTGGCGAGGGTGAAAAGCGATAGAGTAGGAGTCACTAAATAATGGCATGACAAATCAGACTCACTGTTGCTGAGGCGACTACTCGAATCCTCCCGCAATTTTTACAATTAACCCACACAGATAATTAAGCAATTAAACGCAAGAGTTAAAATTTATTATACCCTACTAAGAATGTATAGTGCCAAGCAAGTAGGGGTCGAACACAAGAAGCAACGGAGTAGAGTAGGCAAGACAAGGAATCAAAACACAATTATCACTCAACTGCTGAGCCAAAATGAAAAATTTTTATGGGTTTTAAATTTAATTTTTTTATTGTTGTTTTATATTTTTTAATTTTTATATTTTAATTTTTTTATTTTCTATTTTTATGTTTTCTTTTGATATTTTGATATTTTTATATTTCTTTTTCTTTTAAAATACATAATATAGCTATATAAGAGTATATATACAATGTAGGCTAATATAATGATAAATACTAGTAACAATACTCAAAATACAGAAAATAAAATCTTTTAGGGTTTTAAAAATATTTTTTACGATTTTTATGATTTTTTAGGAATTTTTGCTAATTTTTATATATTTTTAAAGTTAAAAATACCATAAATCAAGGTTTAATTTAATACTCAAAATTAAATGGAGGTTAAAAATACCAACACTATCATAATTGCTTCAAATTAATTTTAAAATAATAATAATAACATTAAGAAAAATATAAAATAAAAACATAATTTTTGGAATTTATAAGAATTTTGTAGATTTCTATAAGTATTTTTGGAGTTTTTCTATTTTTAAGAATTTGTTTTATAATTTTATGGATTTTTGGTTAGAGTTTTAAATTAACTAAAGAAAAACAAAATATTTTTTTGTATTTTTTCAAAAAACTTTTTATATTTTTTATGTATTTTATATTGTAGATAGAGACAAAATGGTTATTTTTATTTTTTTATAAATAATAAAAGGTTAGAAATTAAAAAATATGGCATGAAACTAAAATGCAACAGGGATTTAATCCTATTTTTGTAGATTTTTCGAGCACAATTGGTATGTTAAATAAATAGAGACAACAAAAGGAAGCTACATTACTAGCAGAGCATTTTTGTAAATAAAATAACGTTCCAGGGCCACATTACAATTTCTCCAAAGATAATAAACATAATTAAAAAGTTGATGGGCCTAGATGAAATACAAAAACCTCCAAGGGCTCGCCTGAAAAATGTCGCCTCACGTGGGAATCGTGAGGTGACGTGACGTGGACATGGATGCAATTACGAATAGTTCATGGCCTTTAGCAAATATTACAAAATTATTTAAACGAGGGATGTAAGTTTAAGTATTAAATATTAAATTACGAAAAATGGTGAGATTACAAAATACCCATGCTAAGGCGGAAGCGAACGGTTGGATCTGATCTGCTTAGACACGTGTCCGCACCACATGCCACGATACCGCTTCGTAGATGAATGACCATGATTAGATTGCGCTCGAGGATCAAACGATGCAGGTGACACACAATCAGACGGTATCTAAATATCTGGACGAACGAGGCGTGATCGAATGTCAACGAGGGGGTCTGGATGAACAGCCTAAGAACTGGGCATGGACGAGATTGGATCTTCAAAGTCTCGATGTGCAAAGCTCCAACTTCACTTGTGATAGTCCCAAAAGCATCTCAGGCACCATCCGCGGTGTCTTGAAGTATCTAAATGCTCGGGTGGGCTCTGGAGGGCACTGGCGATGGCAGTTGACCTAGGGCTTCTCTTTGCAGCTTTGATGAGCCACGGTGGGGCTACTTCCTTGCTCTTTGCTACAAGAGTCAGTTCACAATACAAGAGCGAAGCCTCTGAGGACTTTGCAGCTCAGGATGGATGGAGGATGCGTCGGGCTGAAGGTCTCTGGCGACGGTAATGATGCAGACCCTGATCTCCAGATCCACGAAGGATCTAGGTGAATGGTAATGCATGTGGTGAAGGAGAAATGCGAGGGAAGGTATGGAGGTGACGGTGTAGACTGAGATTGATCGTAGTGGTCGGAATCCAAAGGCATAGTCAGAGCTCCACTGATCAAAGGTTTTCGATTTTACCGCTAAATAGACGAAATTAAAGGAGATGGAACATCTAACTACTCTACTTCTAATCCTAAGAATTGAAAAGATAAAAGAAAAGGCATGGAAGCTCATCGGGGCTCGCCTGAAATAAAGCTCTGGGCAGTGACAACGGAGGAGCTGGACCGCTTCGATTCTACACCCAACGAGATTCCCGAGACGCTGAAGAGCCTCCTGTTGTCGCCATGAAGGGGATTCAAAGCACAAATCTAGGGTTTGTGGGCGAAAGAAGGATAAAAAAGGTGAGGTTTGATGGAGGTGATACGTTATACATGTGGTGGAGTGGGGTTGAAGATTGAGGGAGATCAGGCGATACGGCGATCCATTCCTCGAGGAATCGAGTAGGCATGATAGTACAAGGATCGAGGTCAAAAATCCCAGAAGGAATCATCCCGCAATAGTGAATGAATCGGTCTCCAAAAATCAACAAAAACGAGGTCAAACGAGGTTCTGACAGGTTACGGACTTGGGGAGGAGATTTGTCCGGGGTCAACTGTTGACCCCCCTGATTAGTCCATGTGGATCAATTAGAAAAAAGGCAAGTTAAAAATTATTTGAAATTCGATAGTAAATAATAAATTATTTTCAGTAATTTAAAGTTATAAAATAAAAAATGTTTCTTATTTTCTGTAGTATTTTATTATGCTTTTTATTTATTTTTTAGAGATCATTATTTACAAGTTTTTTTAGGGTTACATTATATGTATATTTATTTATGTATTTAGGCCTTTTATTTTTATTTTGTATTTTTTATTTTATTATTTACTTTTATTATTTTATAAAATTATTACTTATTTTCAGATACATAAATATACTTTTATTATATTTTTCTGATATCTTATGTTCACTTAATTAAATAGGTATATTTATTATATAGGTATAGATATAGGTGTTTCATCTATGTATTTTATATACATATTTTATTTTAATGTTTTATTTAGTGTTTTATTCTAATTTTATGTACATATATTATAAATAATATTTACAAAAATATAAAATTATAAAAATAATAAATAAAATGATTATTTTAATCGGGTAAACTATACAATAGGGGTCCAAAACCTAACTTTCACACATTAACTCCAAAAAATAGGAAATCACTTCATTAAATAGCTTATTAAAATTTATATACAATTAGAGGTGATTTTGATATATTTTGAGTTTTTATTTGAGAGATATGGGTATGGGAAATTGGGATTTTAAAATTTTATTTAGATTATAACTTTTATTCTGTATATTATTTTTATATGAAATCAATTTTGTATTTTTCTATATTTTAATATCTACAACTTCTATGTTCAAAGTTTCTTTATTTGAAGTATAGAAAGATGAAAATAAAATGGATCCCAAAAATAAATAAATAAGGAATAAATAAATGGGAATTTTATTGTATAAATGGCCCTTATCTCCTCCTACTTTATTCCTTGTCGACCTAGTCACCAAGATGCCTAGGTATCGGGGTTTAGGGTCATAAAACATCTTTGATATTTTATTCTTTTTCTTTCGTTTCTTTATTCTATAATTTTAGCATTAAAAATAATATATTATACATTATTTACACTATAATGCATGAAAGTTAATTTGCATGAATTAAGGGTATTTACATGCATTTACTAGGTTTTTAAGGCCAAAATGATAGGATAAATGTGATGAAATGGAGAGTTATCAGAGGGATGGACCTCGATGAAGATCACCTCGACCAGGTTCTTCTCCAGCTATAGAGCGACCTCCATAAGTTTACCCCCTACCTGATATGGGATTGCTAGTGAAAGGGAGAGGAAAGAAGAAGACGAAAGGGAGAGGAGCATGACAACGAGAGAGAGGAAAAATAAACATATTTATTCATTCATTTTTACAAAATTATTTTATTTTACGGCCCTTAGTGTCAAACTTGATTGTTTGACTAATAGATCTCAACGATAGGGGTTGATGGTGTAAAAATGGGCAAGATTACAAGGATCATGCTGCAATTACAAAGATTCTAGGAGTTGTCATATAAAGGACAAGTTTATAGGGATCATCCTTTATTAGTATATTACGATATATCTATAAACAATCTAAAGCAATATTTTCATCTTATCTCCAGGGAAATAAAAAAAGGTTAACTCCAATTATCTTCACCTTCGAAGACAATTTCATTTGTCATTGATTATTGATTGACTCATGACTAAGAATCCGATGATTTTGTAGTTTCTCTTTTTCTAGTAGGCCTCTTCAAAAAAACCTATGATGTGATGAATTTGTATGATGATCTTTCAAGGGACTGCTACAACTTTCTTTTATACCTTTGCAAATAATACATTTAGATATGTATGATGATCTTTCAATCACCCTGTGACTAAGGATTCGATTACCGGTTTGCTTGCAAAGAAACACGGCCGGACCTTAAAATTCCGAAGATCCGACCCGCCAACCGAATCTAAAGGCCCGACCGGCGTCCTTCTCTTTCCCACCGGCCACCGAGGCCTCGTCTTCCTCTCCCCCTCCTCCGTGCAACGCCTCAATGGCCGACGATGCCACCGTCGCTGCCCCCGAGCCGCTGGAGCTCGCCGAAAACCCATCTTCTGCACCCAACAAGCGCCGTCGACTCGATCCAGATCTTACTAGAGTCGCCGAGATCGTGATGGTGCTGGCCGCGATGGGCCACATGCGCGGCGGCCGCGACCCCTCCCCGGCGGAGAAGTCCTTGGCGGCGGAAGCGCGCCTGAGGCTCGTGTCCATGTGCGAATCCCTGCGGCCCAACGACCTTTTCACCAGTGAGGCCGCGAGGGTCATTGCTGGAGATCTAGGGTTTAGCCGCCAGATGGGCACTCGTCCCTCTCGCAAGGTTTCCATCGCCGATAAGGTCGCCATCACCAAGAAGAAGGTACAAATTTCCTCCCTTCTTCTCCTTCTCTGGTTCCGTTAGTTTTTCCAGGGGAAAAACCAATTTTTGACGTTTTTTGGAGGAAAGATGTCGGAGGCGAAAGAATTCTTGGTGCAGTCCTCTCCCACGTACACGGTGACGTATACACAGGCGGAAGGTGTTGCGGGGAGGACGGACCACCGTGTGGTGACGCAGCAACCGGCGGCTCAGCGGGCTTTTGCCGAGAAACCGAATCCTAATCCACAGTTTTCTTCGGGTTTCCAGACCGTGTCGCCAGTGGGGCATTCCGCCCCGGCGGGCTCCAATACAACGTGGAAGCAGATGCCTTTTGGCGAAGTGCAGCACCAGTCTGCTGCACAGATGAGAATGCCTGGTGGTTCTCTTGGAAAGGATTCTACTTCGCCTTTGGCATCTGTTCGTGTGGAACCAGTGCAATTCCGGTCGGAGCTCCGGCCTAGTGGGTCAGCTCCAACAGTCCAAGTTCAAGGTAATTTGCCCCCCACTTCTACTAGAATAACATAACATATTTTTGAAGCTCTTAGAACCTGGTTTAAATCTGGTTACCGCTCGCAAGTTTGAGGTATGATTTCACGGACCACAGGCAGATGTATGCAAATATTTAATTGTTTTACGAGCCTTGATCCTTGTCTTGAGTTGGATTAAGTGATTGGAATATAATTGTTAGATGTTGGAGTATTTGGTTGTGCGCCTATTAAGTTGTAGATGGGTAAATGGATACCTCAAGGATCCATTTACCCCATCTCAGTGTTTAGTCTCGTATCTACCAGTTGTGGGACTTGGAGGCTCTGTGGAGGCTATATAAGGAGCCCTAGACCTCCTGTATCAGATGAGAAAAAGAAATGAAGCATATGCCCCTTTGAGGGCTTCTCCTGTGGTTTCATCCCGCTCCTCAAGGAGTAGGGTTCCACGTAAAAATCATTTTGTTCTTCCATGTTTATTTATCTTTATTTCCAATTCCGCTTTCGCTTCCTATTTTCTAACATTAGACTTGTTCAAGTGGGGGAAAGAATTGCTTTTGAGACACATGAGACTGAAAAATGGGAAAAGTGTTTCCTAGAGCAAAAAACTTGTTTTATTCTTGGTTATAGTAAACCAAGTTGAGAACATGGTGTTTGGGTACATTCAAACAAGCTCATCATTGGTTATCTACCAGGTCAAATTCGAAAATACAAAGTCCCTAATTAACAATGGTAGGATTTGCCTTTCTCAAAGGAAAAAATAAAGACGCTTTTGCATCTGCTTTGGATTACATAAAATTACAATCAAAAGAGGTGTCCTAAGGTAATGAAAGAACATGCTGATTTCACAGCTAATTATACATCTAAGCATTTCACTTGGAGGAAGCCCTTTTGAGAAGCTGCCGACAAATAAGGGGCATAAAATGCAAGCAAGGAATTGTGGACTTTTATGTAGAAATATGGATGCATCTTTTTAGAAGTTAGTTTAGAAAGGCCCTTTTAGAATGAGATGCAGATTTTTGTTGAGAAGAGAGCGAGATGTAATTTGAACTCAGTAAATTTGTATTCATCATGACATCTATTTTAGACAGGATGCTGAAGTTTACGTGAAGATGTCTATTTAATTGTGACCATTATGTGCATATAAGGATTACATGTTAGAGTTTCTTTTATGAAGCGGGTCATTCTTTCCCTGTATATACAAAATGTTGTAATAAACTGTTTATTCAATGACACACATGTATGCAGCAACTTCTCCAGCAAATCATCTTCCTGAAAAAAGCGGAAGCGTTTCTTCTATGGTCTCGACTTTTACAACAATAAAGTCACCAGCAAATATCCCAGTAAAGCCTGAGGTTCAAACTCCTGTCAAGGTTGAGAGTTCTCAGGCTGTTCACTTGTCTCAAAAGCCAATTGAAGACCAGAACACCAGGACTACTACACGGCAAGTTGTAAAAAGAAATGCTTTTACTGCAGAACATTTTTCTCAAAGTGTGAATGTCGTGACTTCCCATGTTGGAAACAGCATTGAGATTGCCAAGAGCATTCAAAAGTTTTTGCAACGGATGTCTATTGATCCAAGTCAGAATCTACCTTCAGTTGATTACATGTCCCATTCTTTGAATTGTCAGTTTTGCAAGATTAGCATCACTGATGTTGAAAGCCTGCTTGTTTGCGATGCCTGTGAGAAGGGCATACACTTGAGATGTCTCAAGTCCCTAAACCAGAAAGCACTTCCAGATCAGGACTGGCACTGCCCTAGATGTCTTCTTGCAAGCAATGGGAAGATCCTGCCTCCAAAATATGGCAAGGTCACAAAGATCACTGTTGCTTCAAAACCATCTTCTTCTGAGAAGAGACCTGATATTCCTGATTCAAAAGGCAGTCATCAAAAGTTTATTACTGGCGTTAAAACCAGGTCTTCACATCAGGCGCACATCCAAAATGTGAATAATAACTCCTTGGAGCAAACTAGAGATGTGCCAATAGTTAAAGAAAATGATGTACAAAGTGGAGATATTTCCTCCAATAGTGTCCCATCCGAAATGGGGAGTTTGTTAGATAAAGAATCTTGTACTGATCGGACATATGAAAAAGACAGCTCAGTATATGATTTATCTGGGACAACCTCCGGCATAGAAGATGAGCATTCACATAGATGCAAAATGAGCGCAGGGCTGATTTCGTGCAGCTTGAAAGGATCTGATTTTGAATCTGCCTCGGATCTGGGAGCTGAGTCCACTCCCGGGTCCGAAGATATGCCTACTGTTTGTGGCACAGTTTCTGATCATTCTGAGAAAGCAGCTATAACTCAAATTGATGATGGCGCCAGACTTCCTCTCAATTCTGCATCCATGGACAGTTCAGATCATGAAAGTTTCAGCTGTACAGACAAAGAACCACTTAACGTATCCCTGTTAGAGGGTATATGCGAGGAAAAAGTTGCTGAAGACATTAAAAAAGAATTTTTTTTCAGCTCTGCCTATCTGGACACTTCAAATCCCGAAAATGTCCAGCTCACGGATAAAAATCGAAGCGACAAATCTGGAGGAGAAGTGATAGACCAGTTAGTTGCCAATGATATGGTAGAAGGAATTGGGGATACCCTTCCAACTATTTCTGCGATTACTGAGTGTGGGGATGGAGCAAACGATTACAAATTGCACTCACTTCGTGATTTGCATAATGTGGAGTGGGTTGGCGAGGCAATTCAAACTGCTGATCATAAAATATATTACCAATCTTGTCGTATTAATAATGTAATGTACAATTTACAAGATCATGTTCTTCTTCCAGCTGACAATTGCAAGTTTTCTACATCAAAGCTTCAGGCAAGTCTTCACAAATGCCCTGTATCAGTTGTTCGGTAAAACAAATGTTTTTTGGTAGTTTTGCCTGCATCTTGAAGAACAACAGTGTTGATGCAGTTCTTCAAATTATAAAACTATGTTTTGTCAATATGAAGTGCTAAACAAAAGCATTTGTAATATATAGGCTTTGTGGGAAGATGTTGGCGATGGATCAAAATGGGCTACAATGAATCGCTATTATTTTCCTAATGATATATCCGAAGGTGTCATCAGGCCTTCTACCTTAATGGGAAAGAATGAGGTGAGTTGTGAGAGTGGTATATTTCTTCTTAAGTTTTATAAACATGTAAATTTCTCCAGCTTACTAGATATCGTCTAACAGGAATGCAAACGGTGTGATTAGAAGAGGTAATTTGAAAATGAGTGAAAAGCTTGTACTATGGTAATTTTGTATAATACCATAGTTATGCTTTGTAGGGATGCAAACGCCTTGATATGGATGTAGGTTGTATTTAGTTCTTTTCTTTCTTAAATTTGTATAAGATATGGTTATTGGTGTTTGTTTACTGATATGAAAAAATTGTTATTGCATCTTTTGGTACTATTTACCAAGATGATTATATGGTTAGTTAACTAGATTTGAAATCTATAATTAGCTATGTTTGGAATTTGATTTTGGTTTTGTGGAAAGAGATTGTTTTCTATATTATAACTGGGTACCTTGGCCCCCCTTATATAGGAAGAAGCAAGGGTTAGGGTTACACTCAAGAGTCATCACAAATAAAATAATAGGCGAAGTAATCCTGGAGGGGTTTACAGCAAGGTTCGAAATACTGATATCGATATCGTATCAATCAACAATCCAAAAAAAGATATATCAGTGGAAATCTCAGAAATGGCAAAAACAAACGATTTTTTGCAAATTAAGATCGGCCTAGCTCTTAAAACAATAACTAACATACACATACCCACTTATATGCAAGAATGAGATGTATTTAGCACATGAATAAATATTATATCGCACATATCACAGCTGTCAGTTTTGACTGTTGACTGCTGACTGTTGAGAGGTATTGGAAAGGAAATTATGAAATTTAAACAATAACAACTTAAAATAATATAAAGGAGGTGTATTTAGCACATTATCTTTCCATCACATTGCATATTATGTATAAAGAAAATGCTGAGTTATATCGAAAATCAAAGAAACAAAGCAAATGAGCATGATAATATATAGTTTTGAAAGATGATTCATAATAATCATAATTTTGAGTAATAAAAAATGATTTAAAATAGAGTAAATTACACAAAAGTCCCTGAATACACTCGATTTTAGTGTCGTACCTGAACTTTAAAAGGTAACAATGTATATCTTAACTTTAATATTTGTCTCAATGTGGTTTTGAGTTGTGATTTAACGTTAGAAAGACCAAACGATCGACTAAATTTCAATAGTCAAGGACTACATTGTTACCTTTTTAAAGTTCAGGTGCGGCATTGAAATCATGTTTATAGTTCATGGACTTTTGTGTAATTTACTTTTGAAATAGATTAGAAAGAAAATTTTCTACATGAATTAAGAGAATCGATACCGATAAGAGTGTCGCAGTATATGATTCTGTATCACTGTAATACTAATGCTTACTAAGTATCAGCTATTAGTCTTTTAATTTATTAAATATAAATATAGTAACTTGTATAATAGTGTATGCAAACTTTCTTCTACCAGCTTTAGAATTGTTTCATCTCCTCCATTATCAAAAGGGGGTGGGGGGGTGAAGCCCCTGTTTGAAACAAGGATCTCACTGCACAGTTAACGAGTTTTTTTTTTGGGGGGGGGGGGGGGCTAGGAGGAGCATGTGCACTTCCCCTGTAGGTGTACAGGGGCTGCACCCCTGACCCCAACACAAAATAAATCTAAAAATAAAAAATGGTGATATCGAGCAAAACAAGTCCAATATCGATGGTATAAGTCGATATCAACCGATATTCATGAAATAATACATTGCAAACATTCAATTTCGACTGATACAAGTCGATATAGTGATATCTCGCGAGATATTAACCAATATCTTGCAATATCGAGATATATCATGATATTTTGAACATTGCTCCATGGTGGTCCCA
This sequence comes from Ottelia alismoides, assembly GCA_037367405.1. Lineage (NCBI taxonomy): Eukaryota > Viridiplantae > Streptophyta > Magnoliopsida > Alismatales > Hydrocharitaceae > Ottelia > Ottelia alismoides. Next base: position 37,518 of record JAZKJV010008254.1, on the reverse strand, counting down.
ACAAGATTACATATCTCGTGTTACGACATACGGGTCAAAACCGAAGTTTTGAACCATTTGGGTTAATTACTTAGAAGACCAGGCAAATATTCTTTTGACCATGACTAGAACAATTGAACTCTGGTTAACGTGAAATCAGTTTTGTTTGTCAAACTGGATCGAACAAGCATATGCAAGGCTTTAGTCGATTCATTCAAAATTTTGGAACCTGCGGCAGCATCAACATCTTGTCTAGCCTGAGTTTTTTTGTAAAACATCTTCCTGATTTGCACAGCAATACCTTCTTGTACTTGAAGGAGCCAAAATCATTTCACCTCCAAAGGACCACTACAAGGGCATGTGATCAAATGACTTTGGCATGGTGGCCATCCTGAACATTAGAATGATGTCCATTTTCAACACTCCTCTATATAGTGACAATGAGGAACTTGCATGTCTATCAGACCTTGTCTTTGATGTTGTTTGCGAAATCAGTCATGACAAGATCCCTTCCCCACACTCTTCATGTATGGTCAGTCTAGTTAATGGGGAATATTGCCCTTGTCTTTGATGTTTTTTGCGAAATCAGTCTTGACAAGATCCCTTCCCCCACACTCTTCATGTATGGTCAATCTAGTTAATGGGGAATATTGAAGTCTCCTCTAGAAATCACCAAGCAATCAACCCAAAAACAGCCACCGCCTTCAAGTCATTTGTCATCTTTTCCTTCTAGCACCCTCCTTTGACCCATTAACAGTGGCTTGCATAATAGAAAGTTATTACACTTCGCAGGACGGCTCTGCTTTTGACTGAACTCCCCTTTTGGACAAATTCTTCCTCTTCCCAAACAACCAGTTGACCGCCCAATCTGCATACTGCATTCACTGCCAAAAAGGAAAAGCCCGTTGGCCCCACTTGACACCTCAAATTTGCAGTGGGATTTCAAGTTGGTCTCTTGAAGTAATACAGCATCTGCTTCCAATTCATGTGTGTGCATACTAACATATATTTACAACTAGTAAAATGATGCATGCATCTGCAGAGCCGTAGACACACACAGGGGCAGTCACACCTATAGATATTGTCGTGCATAGGATGTAGAAAACTGATGATTTCCTAGAGCATTGAGACCACGGTCAAAACCCACATCAAGTGCGAAGGAGGCATACCTCTCAGCAATCCATAAAAAATACAAAGAAAACAAAGAGAATACATATAATGTCATTGCAATTCCTTTCCAACGGATGTGGACATCATGAATTAGTTGTGTCAGGGAATCTTATCTAGCAAATAGGGCATATTCTTGCAGTTCCTCCTCGAGCTTGCATTTTCAGTCCAATTGGACTTCTTCAGGATAGCTTGATTCGTAAGGTTACTCTTATATGGCAGTGTAAAAAGGTCAGTCCAATTGGATTGGGCTTCTTACTCCAACTGGACTTCTTACTCCAATTGGACTTCTCAGACAATATTGTACGGAAGTGATTTTGATTGGGTTGCCTGAAAACCTCTCAACATCTATATGGTATAGGTCCAAAAAAATCTAGATGGGATAGGCATCATCATTGTGAGAGTACATAGGTTGAGATTGCTGAGAAGGGAGATTTGTTTGGATTGTCGTTAAGAAATTTGTTTGGATTGTTCCTTGGTTTCCATGTTCATGTTAAAATAGTTTTTAAATATATCTAGTTAGTTTTAATTATTTGGTAAATAGCACATTCGGTTTGCATATCTAGTCTCCCTATAATTTCATGAGTTGGGTTCATCCACTTTGCTTGAGCTTCAGTTGGACATAGTCGACATGTGTAGTTTGTAGATGATCAAACACAAGATTTTGGTTCCCTTTGTCAGAGTTTTGCCAATTTTCTGTCCTTAGAACTTTGGTTTCTTTGTGTCAGAAATTTTGGTAGTTCTGTTTAGGTCATTTTCACTATGGAAGAACCTTATCCTATTGATTATTAAATGTAATAGTTGAATTCTGGAATGTACTGGTGGTTATAGAAGAGTGCTTAGTCAATACCACAACACCTAGTCCTCGTCTGTTTTTTTATTTGCTCAGGAGTGATGTATATGATGCAGAAGTCATGGTCGGTATATGAGTGGGGATGCAAACTTGTTGGACATGAGCATACCTTGTAAAACATAGATAGCTGTCATCATATCCTCATCATTTTTTATCTGATTAAGGACATGGATACAGATATTGACAATAACATATCTGTTGAGATTGTTGAGATAATTATGGTAGTTGTTGAGATAATTATGTTAGTTTTCTATTTTTGGTATGTCTCTCTTATGTAATTAACCCAGGGCTTTTCTCCTATATAAGAGAGCCCTAGGGTCTCTTTTATGGTATGAAAAACGTTTCTCCCAACATGGTATCGGAGCAACGGTTCTAGACTGGGGTTCCCGTATCCCACCCAAAACCCTAACCCTAACCCCCCCTTCCCCCGCGCCTCCTCTCGGTGCCGCCGCAGCCCAGCTAGGGCCCTCCCCCCGCCGACCGCTGCTACCCTAAGGCGGTCCAGCCTTTCTGCGCCGCTGCCTGGGTTTTCCCCAGCCACCTGCGCCGCCGCCAGGGCCCCTCCAGCCTCCTGCGCCGCCGCCCGGACCGACCCCTGCCATCCCGAGGTGCCGCAAAAGCCCCCCCTCCCCCCCCGTCCTCCTGTGCTCGGCTGGGGTGTCCAGCAAGTGCCAAGTGCGCTTCGGTTGACTTCCCGTGATCTGAAACTGGTATTCCAGCCCCTGTTTTGCAATCTATTGGTCTGATTTTGGTTGTCGGTGGTGTTTTTGGTCTTCCATATCACATCTAAATGCCACTAGACCTTAATAAACTGCATAGGAATGGTTGTATAAGTCTACATATACAACCATTCCTCTTTATGCTTGTGTAGACATTATTCGGTTGATCTACTCCTCAGTTGTCCGAGATTCATTTCATTGATACAATGTCCGACATTAAAAGTGACATGTTCTCTTCTTCTGGTGCATTCAAAGGACCTGCACCAATAGTCAAGATGGATGGGACCAATTATGAACTATGGTCCATGCAGTTTCGCACTCTTATGTAGTGCCACAACAAAGAACACATTATCACCGAATCCGAACCGGCGGACAAAACTGGGGCCAATGCTTCGTGGAAGCAAGATGATGCTTATGCTCGTATTTGGCTCTCCGGGACGCTCACCGCGGAGATTGCCAACGATATTGTCAACCAACCCACCGCAAAGGCTATGTGGATATATTAGCAGCCACATATGGGCAAGCCAAGAATTAGAGCAAGATTCTTCAGTTACAGTTTGACATTTTCTCGACCGAACAGAATGGTCGCCCGCTTCATGTGCATTTTTCTCATCTTCGCGGCATGTTTGAACGTCTACACAGCTTCATGTCTATCACTGCCAGCACCGAGCAGCAACAACAATATCGGAACGCCACTATGACAGGGGTGTTCCTATCCTCTCTTGATTCCGAATATGATGCGGCACGTACACATCTTCTAACTGGAGAGACGATACCCCCTATGGAAGGAGTATACAAGCGACTCAGTCGGATTACCACCACTCCCACTACTGTCGCTCCGAATCCTTCCGCTATGGCCGTCTCACGGGGAAGGGGAGGATCTTCCCAGTTTCGAGGACGTGGTCTTCGTGGTCGTGGTGGTGGCCGTCAGCGTGGCCCGTGTTCTTATTGCCATCGTCCTGGTCACTCTGAGGAGACATGCTTTCAGAAGCATGGATATCCAGCCTCTGCAAGGGTTGCTGAACAGACAGAACCTACCTTGGCTCCATCCCAGGATGCTCGCCTGGATGATATTGTTTCTAAACTTCGCGAGATGATGTCCGCTCCCATTATTCCGGCTGCGACTTCCTCTGATGCTGCGGCTACTGCCAAAGCCTCGTCTATCTCCTCAGGTACTACTTATGCTCTTACGAGTTGTAGCAGCTCTGATTTGACTGATTGGATTGTGGATTCGGGAGCATCTCATCATATGTGTGGAGATCGAGCACAGTTTACTTCCTACAGCCCAATTACCTCTGGTCGATTCGTGGTGATTGCTAATGGAGTTCGACTACCTATTGTTGGTCAGGGGGAGATTGTTCTAGCTCCTTCTTTTCATTTGCAGAACGTTTTACATGCTCCAGCCTTTCAGATGAATCTTTTGTCTATTAGTCAAATTACAAAAGATTTACATTGTCGTGCCATATTTGATCCATCTTCCCTTGTGTTTCAGGACATACTGACGGGTAGGGTGATTGGATGTGGTGGCCGTGAGTAGCGAGGATTGTACAAGCTTACCATACCATCTCATGCTGGGATCGCTACTATTCCTTGTGGATCTGTTTCACCGTTCATGTGGCATCTACGCTTTGGACATCTTCCTCTTCAGAAGATGTGTCATGTTCTACCTCAATTATCTACTCGTACTACCTTGGATTGTGAAGCCTGTCAGCTTGGAAAGCACCATCGCTCTTCATTTCTGTCTCGTCAGAGTCGTGACAGTAGTCAGCTGTTTGAGTTATTTCATTTTGATATTTGGGGTCCTAGTCGTGTTCCTGATCATCAGGGACATCGTTTTTATTTGGTTGCTGTTGATGATTACTCTAGACTATCTTGGGTGTTTTTGTTAAAACATAAGTCTGAAGCTGGTGCTCTAATCAAGTCTTTCCTTATTGAGGTCAAAAACATTTTCTCCGCTAATGTTAAAATTATTCGTACGGATAATGCCTTGGAATTCTCTACCGTACAATTATCTGCATTTCTCAGGTCTATTGGTATTATTCATCAGATCTCTTGTGTTCATACCTCACAACAGAATGGTGTAGCTGAACGTAAACACCGTCACCTTCTAGACGTCACACGGACGCTTTTGATTCAGAGTCGAGCTCCCAATTATTTCTGGGGAGATGCTGTTCTTACAGCATGTTACTTAGTAAATAGGATGTCTTCCACCATGCTAGGAGAAAAGGTTCCCTTCTTGATTGCGTTTCCCGAGAAGGACCTATTTTCTCTCACTCCCAGAGTTTTTGGTTGCGTCGCCTTTGTCCACAATTTTGCTCCTGGTCGTGACAAGCTCTCACCCAGAGCAGTCAAATGTGTTTTTGTTGGATATTCTCGTACCCAAAAAGGGTATCGTTGTTTTGATCCTGTAGGACGGAGATATTATGTGAGTGCTGATGTCACATTTTTTGAGTCTATTATGTATTTTTCTCCTACAGGTGACAGATTGTCCAATGGTAGTTCTGAAGAAGATGTGGTTGTTCCTCCACCACTTCTTTCTCCTCCAACTCTGCCTACTCCACCACAAATCTCTCCACCTCCATCTCCATCTCCATCTCCACCTCCACCTCCACCTCAATTTCTGCCACGTGTTTACACTCGTAGGTCTTCTACTCACCCCGTTGCTCATATGCCCTCTACATCATCCAACACGCCTCAGGTATGTCATGAACATATTATTTCATCTGATGGTCTTTTGGATGGATCACAGGCTGAGATAATTATACAGAACAGTGTGGATGATGACCTAGAGGTTCCCATTGCTTTGAGGAAGCCTCGTCGTCAGTGTGCTACTTACCCTCTTGCTGCACATGTTAGTTTGGATCATCTTTCAGAAGAGTACAAGCGCTTTGTTGTGGGACTATCTGCAGTTATTGTCCCACGAACATATCAGGAGGCGTTACAGGACAATAGGTGGCGTATGGCCATGGAAGAGGAGATAGCAGCCTTGCAATCGCGGGGTACATGGAATCTTGTGCCTGCTCCTTTGGGTGCCTCCGTAGTCGGCTGCAAGTGGGTATTTACAGTCAAGCACAAAGCAGATGGCAGTGTGGATCACTACAAGGCGAGACTTGTAGCACGTGGGTTCACCCAAACCTATGGGTGGACTACCAGGATACCTTTTCCCCAGTAGCCCGACACTCTACGCTTCGTATCCTTCTGTCAGTTGCAGGCTTGCAGCTTCCAAGGATTGGCCTCTTTATCAGCTTGATGTGAAGAATGCATTCCTATATGGGGATCTACAGGAGGAAGTTTATACGCAGCAGCCGCCAGGGTTTGCTACTAAGGGGTAGTCTCAGAAGGTATGCAGGCTCCATAAGACGATTTATGGTCTTAAGCAGAGCTCTAGAGCTTGGTACCAGAAGCTATCGGAGCTAATAGAACAACAGGGGTTTGTACGGTCTACTGCAGATCATTCACTTTTTGTCCAGAAGACACAGAGAAGTACCATTGCTATTCTTGTCTATGTAGATGATATCATTGTCACAGGGGATGATGAGCAGGGCATTCAGACTGCTAAGGAATTCCTTGGTATGCAGTTTGTGACCAAGGATCTTGGCACTCTTCGATACTTTCTTGGACTGGAGTTTGCAAGGAATCAGCGTGGTCTTGTGATGACCCAGAAAAAGTTTGTGATGGATCTGCTTTCTGAGACAGGTATGACAGAATGCAAACCTGCTACTACTCCTATGGATACAGGTGTGAGATTGTATGATGATGACACTGAAGAGGTTGACAGCAGGAGATACAGAGAGCTTGTTGGGAAGCTCTTATATGCCACCATCACCAGACCAGATATTTGCTTTGCAGTGTGCAAAGTTAGACAGTTCATGGAGCAACCCAGGAAGGTGCATATGGATGCGGTTCAGATGATTTTGAGGTATCTGAAGAACTCACCTGGTACTAGTCTTATCTTCAGCAGGGATACATCCCTTGAGGTGACTGCATATGCAGATGTAGATTATGCAGGGTGCCCCAAAGACAGGAAGTCTACTTTTGGCTTTGCTGTTTTTGTAGGCAACTCCCTTATTTCATGGAAAAGCAAGAAGCAGACAGTGGTTGCAAGATCCAGTGCAGAATCTGAATACAGGGCCATGGCACAGGGAAGTGCAGAGATGATGTGGGTTAGATCCGTATTGACGGTCCTTCCTTTTGAGGTTCCTCTTCTTATGCAGTTGTTATGTGATAATCAAGCAGCTCTGTTTTTTGCCAATAATCCTGCTTTACATGAACGAACTAAACATATAGAGGTGGATTGCCATTACACTAGAGACATGATTCAGAAAGGTCTCATATCCACCACTCATGTTTCTACTGGAGATCAGACAACTGATATCTTCACCAAGGCACTTACTAGAGGTCCTTTCCAGAAGTGTTGTACCAAGCTGAGCATGATAGATATCTATGCTCCAGCTTGAGGGGGAGTGTTGAGATTGTTGAGATAATTATGGTAGTTGTTGAGATAATTATGTTAGTTTTCTATTTTTGGTATGTCTCTCTTATGTAATTAACCCAGGGCTTTTCTCCTATATAAGAGAGCCTTAGGGTCTCTTCTATGGTATGAAAAACGTTTCTCCCAACAATATCAAAATTACACTTTCTTCCTAAAATGGATAAGGCAACACATAGAAGATATGAATCACTTAAAAAAACTTTAAAAACATATAAGATACAGATTATATTATCATTAACAAAGTTACCCATCAGATAGGGATGTAACCCACTTAATGTTTTGATAACTTTAAATCTATGTGTACTGGATGTGGATGGGCTACTTATGATAAGATTGCGATATACCTTTGGATGTATTTATTTCATTTATAACTATATCAAATATCATTAAAGGAAAAAACATGTTTCAAAATGGTTATGATTGTGAGAATATCAATTTCTGTAGATTAAAACTAAAATACAACCACGTAATTTGTGTATTTTTAAAATGATGTCCCTTCTGTACCTCTGATAATGGACTTGGAATGTACATGTAGTAATCTTTGTAAATATGCGAATCTGATGCATATAAATGATAGATCCATATTGAATCCTAAGAGAAGAACAATAAACGAAAACTAATTTGTAAATTTTATGTCATTTCCAATTGATCCAAGTAGTATGCATTCTAAATACAGTAAATTTTCAAAAAAAAAATAATAAACACAAGTGAACAAAATATTAATGGTGCTGATTAAACCACCCTGCCTATTATCTCCAGAATTAGAAATTGCAGATATGTTGGACTGATAGGGGCTAGTTATCGTATAGTATTCTATTCAAAGTTGCATTTTAATTATACTCTTTATTTTCATATTGTCTCGTGGTTTTATCTATAACGGAAACTTTATATCATTGTTAATTGTGTTTTCTTTGTGACTAGGTATATGAAACAAATGACTCTTATACAGTAGAGGCTGGTAAGATGCATGGTCCATGTCTAGTTGTATCTTTGATGAATATCACCAAAGAGAGTGAAATGCAGGCATATTTAGCGGAAAAAAACAATGCAACATGTCCTATCTTCTTTTGCAGGTACATAAATTTTTTAAATTTTAGTGTGTATCTGGACATGCCGAATCTTGTCTGTCATGCTATATCAGCACATTCTACTTGTAGTTTTTAAAGTTGAAATCAATCAATTTATGCTTTAGTCCATGACAGAAGACCCTGATCCACATGCTCATTAGTGGCTCCAAAGTTATTATAATATTTTATCATTGTTGAGTTGATTTTTCAAGTCTATTACAAGGAGCTGCATTTTTTCCATTTTTATTCAGATGATTTTGAAATTGTCTGAGACAAACCACTGAAATTCCTGTGATCATCTTATCTATTATTTTGAAATAACACCTAGTGGCACCCGGTGTGAGAGGAGAATTCAGGTTTTTATTTAAATATATTGGCAAGGAGGTTCAAAACAACCATGTTGTAGCTATCTTTTTTTAAATTGGTCTGAGATTATAATGTTCAGATTGTCCCGTACTTGAAGCATTGTATAAACATGCGCTCTTTTTAAAAAAACTCAGAATACTTTTGTCGAGGACAATGCAGAAGTTGTTTTCCAACATGCATGTGAGAGGAGAATTCAGGTTTTTATTTAAATATATTGGCAAGGAGGTTCAAAACAACCATGTTGTAGCTATCTTTTTCTAAATTGGTCTGAGATTATAATGTTCAGATTGTCCCGTACTTGAAGCATTGTATAAACATGCGCTCTTTTTAAAAAAAACTCAGAATACTTTTGTCGAGGACAATGCAGAAGTTGTTTTCCAACATGCATGGGAAGCAGACATAGCACATAGCTTTGGTACAGTTTATTTTAATGTTCTTGTTGTGGTCTTCTTGATTTAGGTTATTGCTAATATTGACAGTTTTGACAACTTTATAGGAGGCTTACATGGGAAGCTACATAGATTAATGGCCTAAGGAAGTTGCTTTGAGATCATGAAGCACTTTAATTTTTGGCTTTCCTCCTAAAAGGAAATCTAAATTTTGTATGGCGAAGCGAAAGAAGAATAGTGCACTGGGGAATTTTTTTCACAAGCTGATGGGTTTGACCAAGGATGTATGGACATCTGCCGGCCGATGTTTGATGCATCAAAGGGTGGTCATGGTTGGTGGCATTTCTCTCCCCTGTGCAACCATCTATTTGTCAAGTTTCTAAACCTTGTGGGCTTGCTTGAAGGTTGTAGGGAAGCTAATGTGAGTGTAGATATGTGCGAATAGGCTGAGTAAACTTTTCATTCATCGTATAATTGAGGCCACCAAGTACCCTACACCCTACCATGATTTCTATATTTGTTGGAGGGTTAGGACCCCTTTAAAGGTCATTGTTCTGATTTGGCTTCTGAGACACGGGAGGATGGTAAACTAGTTGTCAAGAGGCAGGGAATTGACACGGGTGAGATTTGCTTCCTTTGTGGAGATTTGGAGGGGGACAAAGGATCTCAAGGATATTGGATCTTACCAGTGGGGAGTGAAAGACTTTGGGCTTTTATAATGATCTCAAGTAAGAGTTTCGACAGAAACTCTTGTTTTTTTAAGCATGGCATGCTCAAATATTGACGATGTATTGTGAACCTATAAAAAATACTTGTCCACTTGATTAGCAGCGAGGGTGATTGACATGTTAATGTGTAACATGTAAACCACTTCTCTTGGTTACTTCTGCAGGACAGCTGTCCTTTGGCTTCTATAAAAATTGAGTCATGTGGTAGTTGGTTGTCTGAGTTTTAAAATTTGTTATTAGAAGGGTTAAGGTTTGACGTGTCATATAATGGGAGATGAGTGATTGGTTATTATGTATTAAGGGGTGCACTGGATTTTTATGGTGTTGGTTGTTGAAGATTTTTTTGTGTTAATCGGAAGGGACGCCATTTAAATGACTCATGCATCCCCCCACCCCCTCCACCCTTGGAAGGGACCATTTTTGTGCAGCATTGCGCCCTTTTTCCTTTTAAAAACCATTGTAATTACACATACCTCTGATCAGTTGTTGCCATATTATCCTTGTGTATTGTGCAGAAAAGGAATCCAAGATAGTCCTCAGTCGAAGATTATAGACATGAACTGACCATGAAAGAAGCATATATATGCTAACAGTTTATAGTATTCAGGGACAACTATGTAAATATGAGGTTTACAGGGGTATTAATGGAGAAATTGTTAAGAAGAAAATTAACAATGGGGGACTTTAAAGATGCAACAAATTGATACTTGTTGTAACTGTGGGCACTAAATCTATATCAATGTCAAAGTTTGAGCATTCTCTTGTAATTAATCTTCAAGATGCACAATTCCTTATTATTATTGAACTGTTCCTAGGGATGCAAAAAAATGGCTTAAACGGCCGTTTAAACATATACGGCCTCAACCACACCGACTATCAAAGTTGGGCTCATAAGCTGGTGGGATGCATAAATGGCATTAAATAGCCGTTTAAATGGTTCCGTTGCAGACTTTTGTGTTATCCATGATTTTCCATGACCTTTTGGATTCATGCTATGGATTGTAGTTGTTTATGTTGTTTATTTTGACATTTGGTTATGGATTCTAATTGTTTATGCTATCTATTTTTACATTTGGATTAAAAAAATCATTGAGTTTGACAATATTTGATCTATATGGTGAATATATGATTACTTTTTAATTTATTTATACTTTTTTTATTAATTATATATATGTAATATTTTTTATTAATCAAAAAATACAAAACTGCATAACCCGTTCAATTTACATTTAAACTTCCACATATCGTTTAATCAATAATAAATAATCCACCGACTGGATACTGACTACCGCTTTTTTCAACCTTGATTGTTCCTAGTAGAACTCATTATTGAATTTTCATTAGTCTGTATGTCCGAAATTTTTGTGACCAGATATGTTTATATGCAGTAGATAGGTACGCAATTATTGTAATTTTTCTAAAAAGCTAAATCGCATTAGTTACATAAACACTAAAAGGTTTTTTTCTTAAATGAGATGAGAATGGAGGTGTATAGATTGAGAATGAGAGGTTGGATAGAGGTGGAGAGGAGAGAGGGAGATAGGTGTAAAGGTGGAGTGGATGTTTAGGAATTGGGATTTAGGGGATGTTGAGGCTTGGCCAACATTCATATCCATAGAGCATAGCAGGTTTCACAGCTACTTTGTAAAACTTTCCTTTGATTTTCAAAGGATTTTTCTTATCACAGAGAACAGTAGAGGCTCCTCTCCACTTTAGCCAACCTACATTTATTCTATTTGTTGCATCTCCATCAATTTCATCATCATGTTGCAAATAGATCCCAAGTATCTGAATGTTATCATTACCTATCTTAACCTCAATTCATTCACCATTGCTTCCATCAAAAGTGCACTCCATATATTCAGTCTTAGTCCTACTTATACGAAATCCTTTAATCTCCAATGCATGTCTCCAGACCTCAAGCTTCTCATTTACTCCATCTCTAGTCTCATCAATCAACACAATATCATCAACGAATAACATACACCAAGGTATCTCATCCTTAATGTGACTTGTCAACTCGTCCATAATCAAAGTAAAAAGGAATGGAGTCATAGTCGAACCTTGATGCAGACCAATGTTGATGTCAAAATAGTCAGTCTTCCCAGACTATATTGTTACACAAGATAAAGCTCTATCATACATATCTTTTACGAGGTTAATGTATAGGACATGTACTTGTCTCTTCTCCAAAACTCTCCACAATATCTCTCGTGGGACAGAATCATAAGCCTTCTCTAAATCAATAAAAATCATGTGGAGATTCTTCCTTTTAGTTATGTAAATCTCCATTATTCTCCTTAGCAAGTGGATGGCTTCAATAGTTGAGCGACCTGACATGAACCCAAATTAGTTTTATTTTACTTTGGAAACTTGCGTCAACCTTCTTTCGATCACATGTTCCCAAATTTTCATAGTATGACTCATCAGCTTGATACATCTGTAATTTGAACAATTTTGAATGTCTCCTTTGTTCTTATAAAGAGGCACCACGATGCTTCTCCAGTCTTCAAGTATTTTCTTGCTTCACCAAATAACATTGAATAAATTTGTAAGCCAAGTCAAACTATGCTCACTTAAAACTCTCCAAACTTCTATAGGAATGTCATCAGGTCCTTACACCTTTCCCATGCCTCATAACCTTCAAAGCCGCCTCTACTTCCTTCCTTTGTATTCGTCTATAGCTTGCATGATTCAAGTAACTTTCACTATTAGCTAGATTTCCCAAAGTGATCTCTCTATTTCTTTCCCCAATGAAAAGCTTATATAAGTATTGCTTCCATCTAGTCTCTATATCCTTCCGAGTAACAAGCACGTGACCTTCCTCATCCTTAATGCATCTCACTTGAGAAAAATCTTTGATCTTTCTTTCTCTTGCTTTAGCCAGCCTGAATATATCCTTCTGACTCTCCTTAGAGTCGAGATTTTGTACAAAACTTCATAAGCTTTTGACTTAGCTTCGCTTACCGTCTTCTTTTCTTCCTTCTTCGCTATTTTTTAGTCTGTGACAGTTTCATTTGTTCTATCCTTAAACATAGCTTTAAAATAAGCTCTTTTAATTTTGAGCTTCTATTGCAAAAATTCTATTACTTGTATATCATCGATATTTACTTGCTTTTTGATATCATCAAGATTCTTTACATGAACATGAATCACGTGATGGTAGGTCGATGACATGTTAGATTTTAAACCCTGTAGAATGATTTTTATATCCATTTATGAAAGCCTTTGTTATTTTGCTTTTGCATGGTAATATCCGAGGTTGACGGGCAGTTTTTATGCTGCAGGTGGTTTTATGACAAAACGAATGGACTTTTCCAGCCCATTTCCTGCTAACTTCTTCAGCGGTTTTTGAAATGTCATTGATTAATTCTGTGTTCGTTCTTTTGACAAGGCGTAGCCAGTTGATTCTCAGGTTTGTTTATTTCCTATATGCATCTATATGCAGAAGTTCAATTTATACGGTGATCATAAAATATTATTTGGATCTACATTAGTGGAAAAACACAGTGCTATGACTTTAAAGAGTTATTGAGGTTAGATATCCTGTCAAATGTCTAATTTGGATCATTTGCAGCCTTTATCAGCCATCTATTTTCATTCAAAAATAACATCAAGCTTCGTCGGCTTCATCCAAATAGACCCAACTGTTATTATGTTGCAGTCTAAGCGAACACTCAAAAACTGGCTATGGGTGGGAAATTGAGAAATGGCGTGAATATGATCCTTTACGTGAAGATGATGTCAATACTGTAAAAGTTTTGGATCATTGTGATCTCCAATTTATGATCTCTGCTCAGCTCAATTATATGGCCATTTTTTTGCATTGAGGATTCTCGCGTGGTTGTTGGTAATATTACGCTTTAAGTTAAAGAACTTGACGAGGTCGACGATGTGTTTGTTGGAAGAAGGTGTACGATCACTCTTCATTTTCCGTTCCAGTCAATATATTGAGCTTTGAGGTGACTAACGATCAGGTCTCTCATTGAGATCATGCATCTTTTGTTTTGTTATATCTTTTTTAGTATGTCATGAGTTAATTAATGATGGCTAAGGTTCAATCAAAATTGTTAGGCCTCATCCATCATATTTAGCAGTCAGCGTGTATTTCCCTGATGATTTTGAACTTGGTAAATGAAATCCTGACTGCACCGATTCCAAGGTTAGAGACCAATACGGCGGTTGCAGAATCCAGTGAAATTTGTATAGGGAGGAAATGATGTTGTACGACGAGAGGTGCTTGCAATTATCCCTTCCATTTTTTAAAGGATGCAGTGCCATTTTGTTTTTCTCGGAAGAAAGGTGAGTTTGAGAAGGTGAAATACTGTGTTGCAGAGAAGGATGATGTATGTATGCTACCTCTCTTGAATATTCTATTTTGGAGAACTTATTATCAACAAATGTACTTGTGTTAGACTTACTTGCTCCCTCTTGCACATACTTCTATGAAAATATAAAACAAACTTTGCGGCACATAGATTCATACTATTTATCATGTTTGATTCATATAATTGCATGTTTTCAAGTGATCTTTGACCTTTTTTGTGTAGATAAATGTTAAGTAGGCAATAGTATCGCTTGGGCATTTCGATGATCGCAAATTCATGAGAATAACATAAATGGGGTTTTGCAATAGCTTTTGGTTGGACAACATACTCAAAAAAGTAATGGAAAGAAAAGTGCACCTGAGTGCGCTTGTTAGGATGGAGGTCGTTTGTAAATTGGGGTTGTGCATGTGAAGTTGCTTTTATATCATCTGCCTGTTTGTTTGTGTTTAAGCCAACCCGTGTGCCCTTTGATTTTCCACTGTATGAAAATTAGATATATTCCAATATGTTATCTTTGTTGTTTGATATGATATAAGGTGATTGTCCCATTGAAAGTTTTTTTCTTTAAATGACCATGTGATGTTATTTTTAACCACACAATAATAAATAAACGGTTTAATCTTGCCCTCTGTTAGAACAGTCTGTCCCTGATCTCACTCACGGTATGCAGATCTACAAATTAATGGACCTGATGGGTAAGATGAAGCAGCATTTTGGACGATGGTTAGCCTGTAGGCTTTGCTTTTCATGTTTTCTACTTCCTCGTCCACATGGATTATTATCTCTAGTTGAGGAAATGGTTGTACATATGAATAATGAGATATTGTTCCATCTCGTTATGTTGGAAATTGCATTGTAGAAGTTTTCATCGTTTCATGCTACAGAATTACATTTCTTGGTTGTTGATTATGTGTCCAACAGGTGCATGATGGTAACGAGCACTGTAAGCTTTCCACGTCTCTGGATTCAAAAGGAGTGTAAGAAGATTGACGAAGCATCTATACTCAGGTGTCCACATTCTTTGCAAGTTGATCATAATTATTTGTAATCGGCTGCAACAACAACAACAACAAAGCCTTTTCCCACAATTAAGTAGGGTCGGCTACATGGATTCTTCGCCTCCATTCAGATCTATCTTGGGTCAATCTCGGAATTTGTAATCGGCTGATCTTCAAGAAATATAAAGATGGGAATTCTCTTGAAGAAGCCCAGCCCCTAAGGTCATATTCGACATTTTTGACATTATGAGCTCATAAGGTCAGTTCAGGTACCTAAGGAAGTAAACCGACCCCCCTTGAAGGGGACTCTAATAAGCTCTATAGAAATGTTCTTCAACCTTGTGTTTAATTAGTATTTGAAATTTGAAATGTATTGTTCAAGATGGCTTTGTCTGACACATCCCCCTTGTTTGACGGGTGTCCATGCAAGTGGTATTCGTCCGATTTGATTGTAACCTGCCCCAACCAACCCCTCCTGTTCCAATGGGTACCCAAATGTGATGGGTACCAGGTCGATATCAATGAGTTATGGGTACTTGTGGGTACCTGTGGGAGTACCATTTCTATTAAAAGAGAATTACTTATTTATTTAGATGAATGCCATTAAAAGGATAATAACTGTTAATTAAAAAATTTCATAAACTCTACTTATAAAGCTTGAAATTTATGATATGTTTTTGCCATCGCTCTTCATCGATCCATTTTTTTATACATTAGATTGGTCAATCGTTAGACAATTTTGTTACTTAATATTCAAATAAAACAATATTTACATATAGAAGGAACACAAACTATATATAGGGAAATTTTCCAATGAGCCTTGAGCCTGCTAGGATTGTAATGAGCATGCTCTTTTTCTACTAATGTTTTCTTTCATATTGAGTATAATCCTTATTGGTTTTCAACTGTTATAAATAGTCATACTACCAGTAGTTATTTTCACAAAGAAAACCTTAAAATCATATGGAATGAGTGTGTTTTTATTTGTATCACAGATGTATTTTCTATTCTTACTAATGACCATTTTGTATTAATTCAATATTTTCTTTTTGTGAAATTGATTACAAAAAGTAAGAATATGATGAAACAATTGTAACCCAATAAGTATCATGTAAAAATATGTAAATGATTAATTATTGAGGATGTTGAAAACTATACGGATAATGAAAACCATAAGAATATATAAAATTGGAAGGAATGCAATCATATATGGATCCAATAATGCCACACCCGTGTAGGTTCATTCTTATAATGAATCAAATACGGATAAAAGAGATATAAATTGACAAGTGATATATAAACGTATATTTGTATTCATATTTGATTGCATTATCATATCATTTGGTTGCCAAGATGGATATAAATATGTACAATATGATTCATATTCGAATGCAATCATTATTATACTGGTTTGACATCAGGATACACACACACACCTATATATATATATATATATATATATATATATATATATATATATATCGATTTGGACCATATCTAGTTCATTATCTTATACATTAATTGAAATTTTGACATCCACATGAGTGTCAATTTCAAAACGGATACCTATAAGGACACAAATATCGGCGTATCAATCGCTCAATACATGTAAATTTAATCTGATTATTGATTTATATATCCATTTCATGTCCCTATCCATTTTTAACGATCTGGTAACCTATTTTCCATATTCACAAATACTTGTATCCAAATCCATGTTTATATTTAAGAACAATGTAATTTCAATATTGATATTCATATCTCTAACCATTTGTATCTTTTTAAATCAATTGCCTAATAAAAGCTTCCAACCAGTTATCCGTTGGTTCAAATAGATTTTCTTAGATGGAGCACGGGTCACATTATAATAGTTAACAGACTCATCATTCGCAAACGGGTAGCCACGAGTTTAGGTTCAAAATTAACGGATCAAGCTGGATACCTGCGGACCCAAATAATTTGAACACCCTTACTTATTTATAGGCATCCATGGAGCGAATAACCTGGAGGTAGTCCTAATTCTTCTATAGTTTCGAAGGTTAAACCCAGTCTCTTCTAATCAGCCTTACGGCACTCCAAAGAGCCGTCAGCAAATTGACAGCGTCATTACAATCCACAATAGAAGAAGCATCATCTAGCTGCTAGTACAGAGTGCTTTGAGGCCATTCTGTATTAATCAAACAGTGCCAGGATGGATGGAAATAATCATTAATCACTTCTTTATATACATCACACATTAAAAAAGCCACTCAACATCGTCTCCTCAAAAACAACCATAATTTAAGCAGGTAGATAAGTTTGCCAAAACTGCTTTGCACAGATTACCAAAACGATTGGATTTGCATTCTTCTAGATGTAGCAAACCAGTCTCTTCAGGAAAAAAAACAGTACACCTCATTTATGCAGAAAGTTACATTGCTAACATGTTATCAATAATGCAGGTGAAACAATAAATAACCGCGGCCAACAGACGGACATGATGATAAGAAAAGCATCAGAAGGTCTGAAAGCAGATGTTCGCGAAGGCTTTCATAATGCCTACCGAATCTTGAGAATCTCTGGGAACTTCTTCAGCAAAATTGAGTAATCACCATAACATGCCTCCTTAAGACAGCTTTCTCTGGTTCCCAGCAATATCTAATATCCGACAGCTTTCTCTGGTTCCCAGCAATATCTAATATCCGCCAGATCATATAAAGGAGAATCCATATGTTAGAAGCAGAACAGTGAACTGATGATGAGGAGATAATCATCTCTTAATAGCTATTTTCCTCTAAGACCTGCATTATACACTAAAATAGTTGCAGAAAATAGGTGTTCATGCTCAAGACCCTCGTTACAGAAAACACCATATGATCTTTTGACTTCTTTACTCATTAACTACATGTGGACGTTCTATTCTCAATCATCCATCTCCTTCCTTCAGTTCTTTCTTAGCTGCGCTCTTCGTTTAAGCTTCCCATTCTATGTCGATAAAACACTTCTTTTCGATTTTCATTCACAAAGGTTGTTGACCTTATTTTTTAGACAACTGTCTTCCAAACCATATCTTAAAACATCCACATCCCCTGTAAAAACCCACATCACCCATGAACTCCTCCCCTGAAAGGCCAATCCCTATGATCATTGCAAGATTAAATAGTGCCCCCATCAAGTTGGAGATACCGCTGCGATCATGGAAAGTGACGCGTGCAAGCAAGAACGGTAGTTTGAGTTGGAAGGGTTGATCACCTAAGGAGTTTCCATGCTTGAACAGTGACCAGATCAAATTAGGAGCATGATCTCCAACATTGCAGGAAATAATACCAGTTTTCGACCAACTCGAGCAAGAAGCAAGGATAACAATAAAATAAAAGGACGCAACAGAAATTCCGTGGTATTCAAGGATGATGTCCATTCTCTGATAGTTCAAGAAGCTGTGCTCGTTTTGGAGTCAGAAAGGAAGGTATTAATCTGAGCATTTGTAATTAGTTGGCTTTTACACTTCTTTTAGACAAAAAAAAGAAACAGAAGGTTCTGAAGTTATTTAATCTGTAGATTTTAAAGTCCAATCCAAATCATTTGCACAGTCCATGTAAGTATGGAAGATATATGTAAGATATAAAGTGATGCCTTCGTCTTAAAAAAAGAAATTTTGGTTGATATGTAATTGAAATTGCAGAAGTCCAACCCAAATAAACCTTGCTTGGTCCATTGAAATGTGAAAGATAGTTCTAAGGATTACAACGAACACCTGAAACTCCTGTCATCTTCAACCATCAAAATTAACCATTTTTACCCTTCTTATTTATATAATTCGCGGCTCATATCCTTCTCCTTCCTCCTCTTCAGGCAAGGCACTTGGATGTTCTTCAGTTGTGGCACTTAGCTCGTTGACACACGACCATGCTCCGATGAAGGGGGAGCTTCATTGTAGAGAAGAAGCTAATCGGAGATTAGTTGCTCCGCGTAATGCCCATTCATGATGGTTCGTGGGTCGCCCACTTCGATGCCCAGCCATGGTGATTCTCCAGATGCTACGAGGTACTTCAGCTCGATGATGATGATGGGCTAATGGCCCGATGAATTTGGTTGGACTACTCATTCCAATTTGAGAAAAATCAATGAAAGTGAAGGGGCAAGATTGTTGGTGTTGCTGGTAGATGATGCCCCCACAAAGATCTTCATTGTTGAAAGACTCGTGTCTGGTCAAGCCTTAAGAGCTCGGCTTAGAGGTCATTAAGTAGGAGAATGGTGGATGGTGGTGTTCTAGATCGTGTGGAAGGAGTCGCGCTCTCCAGTCGATCTACATCGAATGTGAGATGTATAAAGGAGAAGAACAGGAACATGTAGGGGCATGAAGTTGAAGGCGGAATATTGGAGGTGGTTTCGAGTTTCGAATGGATAAAAGAAAGAGGAGAGGCAATAGCAGAGAAAATGGCAAGAAGGAAATAGATAAAGAAAATAGTGGAAGACGAAGAAGAGTAGGTGTGACTTTGTCAGGTATGCCAAATCCTGTTTAGACGTCAGCAGATGAGGCTTGTCCAGTATGCCACAAATTATGTTTAGACGTCTTTGGGAAGCATGTCGTTCATAATCGCGAACTGTCAGGTTTTAAGTATAGGCATGATTTTGTCATGGATGTATTTTATGATGTTCTCAGGCATGCGGGGGTTGCTTCAAAAAAAGCACCTGTGAATTTTCTGAGGGATCCACATTAGGGATGTCAACGGGTCGGGTTTGGAGCGGGTATCATTATTCCCAAACCCATACCCGTTTATATAATCACAACCCAAACCCGCCCATTTATTAAATGGGTAGTTCGTAGCGGGTATCCATCTAACCAATGGGTACCCACGTACCCAATGGGTACCCATGTATCTAGTAAATGGCATAATAAAGATTACCATCAAAATAGATAAATAAGTCGTATACAATAATCAATAATATTTAAACTACTGTGACATAAAAATCCATCAATATAATTTATAATGCATAATAATATGAAATGTGGGATGATAGAAAATTGCTTATCTTTTCATTTTTTGATAATTTCATGATTAATAAATTGATAATATACTATTTAATCAATCATATGTGCTTGATTATTTCTTAAATTACATGCTTTTTCTAATCAATCCAAAAAGAAACAAACAACTCTTGACATGTTAAAAACTTGGCATCTGCCACGAACAAACTTTATAGATTAAGTAATCATGTATAATACTAAAGGAAAACATCTTGGCATTACAAAAGTAAATTACAACTAGTCAAAAATGTCACGATTACAATTTATAAAAACTTTAAAATCTTGTAAATAATCATGATAGATGAGTATATGACCTCTCATGTTGTACGACATATTTGTGTCTCTTGTTTACCTGTAAATAGAAATTACAAAATAATACACAATTCGATTAGATCTAGTAAGTCAAGATAAAAAAAATAAACTTGATAATATTTAAATAGCGGTACCTTATTATGATAATATAGTGATCCAAGTAAACTCTTCAACTAACTTTGAGAATTGATATCCACCTAAAAATAGAAAAGTGATCACCATTTTATTCAAATTTATCAACAATTATATTACATATTTCATTATAAGTATTACCTCCATAATGTCATCCTCATCCACATCATCACCAATAAGTTGACAAAGGTCAATAATCTTTGATGAAACTTAGAAATGAAGAGGATTTGGAGTAGGTTAGGCAGTTCGAGACGCACAACTTCGGATCGGTTGTTCGGAGAAGACAGAAGAGAAGTTGCGAGACTCGTGAGTCGTGACTCACGCTCATTCGCTGAAGCACGTCGTGGAGGGCGGGACTCTGTAGGTTTACGGATCCGTGATTCCAAGCCAAAGAAATTTTCGGAGAAGACGATTAAATGATTCGAATTTCGAATCTGTGGGATAAAGAAGGCGTGTGACGTTTCGTTTCCAAATTTTAACTTTTGTGCATTTAAAAAAATTTAACTCACCACAAGTGACGGCACTGCCATTAATGTGAAACATGAACTTTAATTGCAATTAGTCAGCATCCTTTCTAATTTTAGATTCAAAATTACGTTACATTTGTTATTATTTGTATTATGTTTATTGTAATTAAGCAACGTGAATCGCCAAAGTTTCCTATTTATATTACCTTTATATGATCCTTATTTTTTAGTATTTTTTATTACAACCGTATTTCCTTATCCATATGTGTATATATATAATATAATATAATATACATGTATATCTATATCGGGTTTGGGGCGGGTTCGGGTTCGGGTTCGGATACCCATGAGGAAATCCCAAACCCAAACCCATACCCGCATGGGTACCAAAATCAAAACCCAAACCCATCCAATAATAATTGGGATGGGTTTTGGGTTTTTAAATGGGGCGGATTCGAGTCGGGTACCCAATGGGTAGACCCAGATTAACATCCCTAATCCACATGAGGGGAGATCGACCCTTAGACCAACCGATATTTTAATATTTGGATGGGCTGGAGGGAAACATGCATGTGTTTATTTGACTGGAGTTTCTCCATTGGCGGGTCCTATAAGGAGTGATTTTATTGCGAGATACGCTGCACAAAAAGCTGCATCAGCTAAAGTAGCTAAGCATGAGAAGGCTTGTATGGACAATCAACATGTATTCATCCCCTTTGGGTTTGATACATTTGGATTTTTGGCAAGTGAAGCCATTGAACTCCTCAAGAGGGTCCAAAGAATTATGCATAGCAATGTTATGAGTCCTAGATCTATGAATATTGTATTCCGAAGAATTAGATTGCCATCCAAAAGGGATTGACGACGCAGCTTGTTGCTCGTCTCCCATCAATTTCTATGTAACACCTTGTATTGCACTCCTCCATTTTTTGTAAGTGTGAATGATGGGGGCGCGAGGGGATTTGTTCAAGTCGACGAGCCTCGAGGTGAGTTCGTCGAGGATGGCCACCCAGAATCATGGACGACATCCACGACGACGACGCTCCCCATCGGAGAGACCCCCTATGCATGATCATGTCATTGACATGGGTGTGGGCGATTGAGTCAAGTCCACGCTCAATGAGGAGCAAGTTAACGCGGGTTTACACCTCAACCCCGACTCCATTGCATCCTTTTCCATTCCAATTTAGGACTCACTACGATATGGTTAAAAGGGAAGGTGATTCAAAACTGACTTCGAATGGAATCGGGAACGTGGATTGTAAATCAGTGAATTGGCACTATTTTGGGAAATGGACGAAGTTGATTGTGGGCTTGGGGGCAAATTAACGGAATTGGGGCATGCAATAACAAGAACAGGGGAAATGGATTGAAACCTTATACACGTTGCGTCTCCTCAACGGTCGATGCTGCTTCGGTGATGGAGGGTGGAGATTAGATTAGGTTCTTCATCTGACGGTTGATGCGCGGGATGATCCAATGGTGAGTGCTTCACCTGGCGCTCGAACTTGATCACACGGCTAGGAGAGCCCCTGGAAGAACAAGGAAGAACCAGAGGACTTGGCCGCTTCGATTAGTTATATCTTACTTCTCCGACCACCTGGGAGGCTCGCATGGGGCTCAAAATGGAGCTAGGGCTCTTCCACTCCTACCGGTGTTCCTGGCAGCTCGAGGAAGAACGGGCACCTGTATCTTTGGTGGGATAGACTGGGGAAATTGTTGACATAGTACTTCTTCCTGTAGATCTTAGTCGTACTAACTACATCTGCTTTCTGAGAGCCTCTTCTGGACAAAATCCGACCCACAATGGGTGATGAATCCACGATTCATCATCTCAATATATTGATCTTAGCAAAATCACTTAGTAAAATCTCTAATAAATGTTCATAAAATTGATAAATTAATAAAATTACTCTTGTAAATAAAATACACTAATTATTATATATTATATTCTACAAAATAAATTAATATAAAAAATCGTAAAATAAAGAAGTTTTTCACATGTAAATAGCCCAAAACTTCATGTATTTTTAATAGTTTCATTTCAAATCCTTTTCGACTAATTCTTTCTCTGACTTGTTTATAAATATATATATATATATATAAATACAAAAATACAAAATAAATTTCATCTCAAATAAATACTTCTAGATTCCAAAGAGAAAAGGCCGTAAAATCCATCTTCCCAGCCGAATTCCCGCTCCGTATGAACTCCAAATTCACCAAACTCACTTTTAAAGTTTAAATTAGAAAATTATCTATCCAATGAAAGTGGTTTCATTAAAATCGGAGCTTGTTTGTAAAATTTGAGTTTGGGACCTGGGTGTACATTGTATGCAATGTTCATATTCTTTTTTTCTCATTTTTTATTTAATTTTATTAATTAATAAAAACATCCAAAAAATTATTTTTTTTATTTTATTTTATTTATAATATTTTTTATTTTTATTTTGTAAATATATTTTATTAAAAGTACAAAATTATAAAATTAGAATAGTAGAAAAACATGTTCATATTGTCTGTTTTATTTGTAGACTTTTATAAATTCTCCACTCTCTTTTCTCTTTATTTTTTTATTTTATTTTAGTAGCATACATTATTTTCTTTTCTTTATTTATTTTTCATATTCTACAATAACATCCCATTCCACTCCATCTCCTCCACCATTTTCTTTAACCCTCTGATGAGCGGTCCGAACGACTAAGGTAAAGGTACTAAATCGGTTGTTGCGATCTCAATCACTCAGACGTGTGCTCAATCAAGAAAAATGAACCACTAAGATAGATAAAATCAAGCAAACACAAAATAGCGGTCCTACTATTATATTAACCTGGTATAGCGACCAGGGTCGAACACAAGGAGCACGGGTTGGCCCGTCGGCCTACGAAGTAGTCAAAAAGAGAAATAAAATAAAAGAAGAAAATGTTTTTGGTTGTTTTTGAATTAATTTATATTTTTTTGGATTTTTAATGAATTAAGAATATAGGAAAAGTAAATAAACACACAATTCAACAAATTATTAAAAGCAATAAAAATCAACCAAAAATTCAAACAAAAATATTTTTATGTGTTTTATGATTTTTAGTGTTTTTGGTGAATTTTTGAGAATTTTCTGATGTTTATTTAATTTTCTAAAAATCAAAAAGTGACTAAAACAGTAGGTACTGTCCAGCCGAGCTACAAGGGCCTAGATAAAATATCTAAAAGCCCCAAATTAGCTGGGAGGTAATTTTCCTGTAAAGAGAATAAAACAAGGAAAATTTAGGCACCTATTTTATTGTTTTTGGATTTTTAATTGATTTACTAGAATTTTTATAAGATTTTGAGTGTTTTTCAATTTTTAGTGGTTTTCAGTAATGAAAAATAGCCAAAATTGGCTAGAAAATCAAACACAACAAAAGACACAGTAGACAATTTTTTTGTAATTTTTAGACACTATTTAATATTTTTTGTGATTTTTAAAGTTAGACAGTGAAGAAAATAGATGTTTTTGAATTTTTAAAAATGTCAAATGAAAACAAAAATGTCCTCAAAAATCCTTGAAAATTTTACACTATGGCAGGAGCCATGTATCCAATTTTCGTTGGATTTGGAGGTAATTTGCTATTTTATTCAAAAATAAAGAGGGGGCACAGTGCATAGGGACCAAAGTGCAAATACCCAAAGTTCTGGGGGGTCCGGTGCAAAAATCCCACGAAATCACGCGCGTCGCGCATGTCTGGGACACTCAGGGACCTAAATGCAAAGAAATTAAGTTCCTGGGCTAAATAATAACAAGTATTAAAAGCCCAGGGAACTTAATGTAATTTACCCACTAAAATCACGCACATGCGCAAATAAACCACGCACAGGGGTATCAACGCAAATAACGAAAAAGTTTCATTCATTAATGAACAACCAGAACTGCAGGGCCTATATTGTAAATAAACCAGAAAGTCATGTGTCGATGCACATGTCATACAACGCACAGGGGTATAAATGCAAACCAAACAGAGTATGGGGTCCTCTATGCAAATAACCCTAAAACTAAACAACTGGATTAACTAATTACAGGGCTAACTACGAAATAAAATAGCAGAGGGGGCCTAAGGGTAAATTACCCCTTTATTACGTGGATCGCGCGATGGACGCCACGTGGAGGAATCGGCAGTGAGGATCGGCTGGCGCTCCAAGCTGGGGTCCTCGAAGTGATCCGACGCTCGAGGTCAAGCCACGTGGTGTAATCAACGGTCGTGGCTCTCTGGCTTAACCCACGAGCATCGGGCGGCTGGGATCGACCCTCTTCAGATCTGACAGTGAAGGCGGCTCCTCGAAAGGACGGTCCAGATAAGAACTGGAGCAGGAGGGCTGATCGAACGGCGTCTGGAGGTCGTGGAAGAACAGGTGGCCGGCGAACTTCGCCGGCCCAGTGCGAGCGCTCCTGACCTCCTCGCGGGGCGCTGATGATCGGAACAGATCGGGTGTGGGCCTCCGCGACGGATGGGGGTCTCCGATGACCCAACCGAGCTCCGAGAAGCTCGGGCGAGGTCGGCGGAGCTGTGCCTCCTGGCTGAATGTCGAAGGACCTCAGATGCCCTTCGTTCGACCTGCAAAGCAATCCAGAAGACTCGCGGGTCGAGGGCAAACTACCTCGACCCGGTTAGGCGGGGTGACGATGAACAGTGGGTCGCAGCGGACGAGCTCCGGCGAAGTGGGGACGGTGGAGCTCGAATCCCAGCTCCTGTGCGAGCTGGGTTGGATGGGACTGTGGAGAAGGTGCGCAGGAAGGAGGCGAAGGCGATGATGAAGCCCGATGATCGATTGGGGGTCGGTTGTGGACGGAATCGGCAAAACACGGCGGAGCGGCGATTTGGGCGTAATCGAAAATCAAAGAAAAAGGGAGGTCTAAGGGACTACCTGGGCGGAGGAGTAGACTGTGGATGAGCTAAGGAAGCTCTGGGTCGTTGCCTCGAGGAGCGTCTCCCTCCGAGGCTCGGTGCTCCTGCTGGTGGCGGAGCAACGGCGGCGAAGCTCGCCGGATCAGTGGACACGCCTCCTCTCCTCGCTTCAACAGCGCCAAACGCGAGCTGTCACTCTCACGAATACGTTGGAGCTCACAGGGGTGGATTCGAATGGCCAAAGATAGAGAAGGAAGGTGGCGGAGCTGGGACTATATACTCCTAGGGGTCCGGCTATCGGGAGGTCGGGCGAGTAGCTCAGTGCGCGGATCCCCAAAATCCACCCCGGGCGTGGATCAGGGATGATCAAGCTCGGATTAGAGCCCGGGGTTAACGGATTCAGGAGTCGGATCAAGTGTGCAAAATGGCGAGAAATCGGGTTGCGGGCACGGATCCGAGACGGGGTGGTCCTGGGGGGGGAGTTGACCGGGCGGTCAACACTTCCCAGGACCAATAAGAAAGGGCCACGTGGCTGGATTTTGCAATTAAAAATAAGGGCACCAAATGGTCGATTTAATGAAAACTAAAACATGAAATATTTTTCTTTTATTTTTTTCTATTTTTAGTGATTTTTAATAATTTTTTCGAAATAAAAATAACGTATATACATAATATGTAATATATAGGTATATGTACACTATATAGGTTTTTTTTAATTTGATTTATAATTTGTTATTTTTATACAATTTTATTCCCATTTTATATTTTATTTATTTATATTATAAAATAAGAAATAAAAAGGTATTTTTATTTTATTTTAATTATTTATATACATAGGTAAAATAAATACATATATACATTTATATACATGGTATATTTACAATATATTTTTGTGTTTTTAATTTTGTTATTTTTGTTTTGTTTTTGTTTTAATTGTTTTTATTTAATTTATTTACACTATATAATATAGGATATGTACAAAAATTTTAGAAATTAATTTTATTTATTTATAAGAATAAATAAGGATGATGGTGGTTCTATGTATAATGTGATCATGTACAAGTTGTGTTTTTGTTTTCTTTTTAATTTTTAAATTTTTGTTTTGATTTTATATTTATAAATATATACAAATATTTACAAGCCTACTTAAGTCTATTTTTGTGAGGAAAATATTTTATTTTATTTACATAGGTATTTACACACATGAGCCCCTATCTCCCTCTACTTTGGCTTTTATGCGGTCAGGCCCATGTTGAGCCCTCCCTTGGGTTAGGTTGCTCAATATTTATTCTAAATATTTCCCTATTTTTCTTTTTACTCTTTATTCTTTTATTTTTGCACAAAAACATGCTAATTGTAGGTTTTTACACAATGCATGCTTTTGGTAATTATTTCTATTTACACATATCTACATGCATTTGCAAAGGTTTTTGTAGCTAAAATACAAGAATAAAGAGTGATGAATGAGTATTCATCACCCCCTATTCTTAACTTTGCTAGTCCCTTAGCAAACACTTATTTGAAAAAGAAGTGAAAAAAAAAGAAAAGAAAAAGAAAACGAGAATGTACATGGATCAAGGCTGATTATTAAACTTGCCTTCATTAAATTAAGGTATGGAGCTCGATCAGATCTTTGGATTATTAATGTGTCGGAACCTTGTTTGGACTTAAGTCTAAAACTCAACAGCCTCTAAGTTCCACTATTCTATAACCAAGACTCCTCAATGCTCCAGGTCAGAACAAGTCATCAATCACAAACCCTGAAGACCATGAATCTTTTCTTATCCTGTGAATGTGAAGTCTAAGCTCTCCACCTCAGAAATGGCAACTTGACAACCCTCCCCAGCAAGGTAACTCTATGACCTCAATCTGGCCACTCTTTCCTCGAGGAGCGGGGTATTCCCTTCTAAGTTCAAGTTCAACCGGCTCAAGAAGAGGAGGAAGAAGAGAATGGGTCAAGGCCAGTGTAGCCAAGTACCCTTGGGAGCTTGGCCAGTGTAGCCAAGTCTCCCTGCTGCAAGCTACATCAGGTGGATCATGATACTCAAGCTTTGCTTATTGCACTCTATATACATACTCCGGTGGGATTATCATTTTCTCTCAGACCCACCACTTTTTTGGAGTTATTTTCTTTTTGCACATTTTTTTTCGAGTGCATCTATACAACATATACATGTGCAGCATATATACAAAGAGTTTTTCCTCTTGAGCCAGTAGACTATCCCTCTTTTGAAGCTTTATTGCAACCCACAACTCCCGTCGTTAGACCTCATGGCAACCAGACCAAGTTGAGACGCACTTCCTTCACTAAAAGAAGAAGAGAGGTTCCGCCTAGAAGTACTACCCTCATATGCTACCCCAAGTCAAGGCAGACTGCCTCCTCACCACCTCATCCGTAGAGAGCTCGGTGCATGGTGCTGGTGTCCAAGTAAAGCCATAATCTATATGAGTCATGTGTTGTTGTTAAGTGCTCTACTTAGGCTCATTGAGATGACATGTGATCATAGCCTAGTGGACTCAAAGAATTAAGTCACCATGGACCTGAAAAGCCTTAAACCTAATCCCTATAAGGTTCCTCTTAGAAGTTAGGTGGATTAAGATCTTAATCAAGCTCCATTTCTCAATTTGATTCCAGGCTAGTTTAAATGTCAACTATCATCCAGAAAAACTATATACATATGTACAAAAGATGCTTATTTACACACATTTTACAATCATGCAAAATTTTTTGAAAAATGTTTTGAAATCATGTATGGATGATGCATGAAGTGCAAGTTTTGCAAAAAAAGTATTTACACAAATTTACACAAGATTTTTGCAAACTTTTGATTTTCAAAACATTTTGGAAAAATTTTGTACTATATACATAATTTTGATAAGAAAATATTTACACAAGCTTTACAAAAGATTTTTGAAATCATTTTTACAAAAATAATTTATACACTAGCTATTTATGTGCAAATAAAAGAAGTTTATGTACATGAAATTTTTTAAATTTTTTGTGATTTTTAGCCATTTTATTTATTAACACACTCACACAAAGTACGAGTTATGGCTAAAGTATATATGAAATATATACACACCCCCCTATACTTAGCTCGAACGATGTCCTCAGAGTCAAGGGCGATGAAGAAGACATAACTCGTGCTAGGTATAGGGAAGTGAAAAGAAAGGCTATATACAAAGACGAAATGAAATAGAAAAGTCAAGAGGGTCTCGGGTCTTCCCCCTATACTTAGGATCAAGTAATCCTAAGTATAGCAGGCTGTATACTAAGGGAAAAACCGAGTGGAGAATGTACAGGGTCTACCCCCCCATACTTAGGGTGAAATATCCCTAAGTATAGGCAGCAAAAACAGGGGTAGACAGAAACAAAAGAAATACCCAAAGGCCTCACATCCCCCCTATACTTAGGGTAAAGTACACCCTAAGTATAGCATAATCACAAGATGAAGAAAGGGATGTGGGACTAAAGAATGTAATGATATGGACATCTGGATCTATACAAGGCAGAAGATCAGTGAAACTCAGGCGTGAGATGCCTTAGATGTGAGTCAAAGACCACATCTCACGCAAAGTGAATAGGGGCAAGATCAGCGACCCGCGGCTCATGATCTAGATATGGCTTGAGCCGCTGGCCGTTCACTCGAAAGGTACTCTCAGAAGACAACTCAGATATATCAATGCTACCGTTGTCGTGTACCTTTCTGACCAAGTAGGGTCCCTTCCATTTGCTCTGTAGCTTCCCTGGAAACAAACGAAGCATCGCATCAAACATCCATACTCTCTGTCCAATCTCAAAATGCTTGTGGCTGATATGAGAATCATGCCACTCCTTCACTCTCTCCTTATAATGTAGGCTGTTTGAGAAAACCGTATCTCTAAGCTCCTCCAGGGCGGCTAACTCTGCCCTCCTCTGGTCTCCCATACCATCTGGATCCATAAGAATATCTGTAACTGCCCAAAGTGACTTGTGCCTCAGCTCAACAGGTAAATGGCACGGCTTGCCATATACGAGGCGAAAGGGAGATGTGCCCAATGGAGTCTTGAAAGACGTCCTATATGCCCATAAGACCGAGTCCAAAAGCTGTGACCAATCCTTTCGGTCAGGGCGGACGACTTTCTGCAATATAGTCTTGATCTCCCTACTCGACACCTCAGCTAGACCATTCGTCTGTGGATGGTAAGGTGTAGCAACACGATGGTCTATACCGAACTCGCTAGCAAGGGCCTTCACCTGGTCGTTGATGAAATGAGATCCCCAATCAGAAATCAGAAATCGTGGAACCCCGAACCGTGTGATGATGTGCTTCCTCAAAAATCTGCAAACTGTCCTCGCATCAGCGGCTCGGGCGGGGATAGCCTCAACCCAACGACTAACATAATCCACAGCCAACAGAATGTACTCAAATCCCTGACTCTTAGGGAATGGACCCATGAAATCGATGCCCCATGCGTCAAAAACCTCACAGAAGTGAATGGGATGCATCGGCATCATATCGCGTTGTCCACAAGTGCCCATCCTCTGACAGTCAGTGCACCTCTTCACGAACTCATCTGAGTCCTTGAAGAGGGTAGGCCACCACAAGCCGGATTGGAGCACTTTCTGTGCCGTTCTCCTCCCAGAGTGATGTCCTCCTGCCTCAAGCTTGTGGCAGTAAGTGAGGACGCTATGGTGTTCCTCCTGAGGAATACACCGACGCCAGACGCTATCCCCTCCTTCGTGGTAAAGGATGGGATCCTCCCAGTGGTAGGACTTGGCCTTCGCAAGGAAGGTCTCAAGCCTCTGCCTGGGCCAATCTTGTGGGACTTTCCCAGCAACGAGAAAGTTCACAATATCGGCATACCACGGGAGTGAGGCGATAGCAAGGATCGCCTCGTCTGGGAAGGTATCTCGAATAGGGTCAATCTGCTCAAACTCCTCAGGCTGCTCTAAACGGGAGATATGATCCGCCACCACATTCTTGACTCCAGGCTTATCCTTAATCTCAATGTCGAACTCCTGGAGTAGAAGGATCCATCTCGTAAGTCTGGCCTTGGCATCCTTCTTTGCCATGAGGTACCTGATGGCGGTGTGATCTGTGTACAAAGTCACTCTAGATCCAATGATATAAGATCTAAACTTATCTAGGGCGAACACTACGGCTAGCATCTCCTTCTCTATGACCGTGTAATTCCGCTGGGCGGAATCCAATGTGCGGCTAGCGTAGTGGATAGCAAATGGAACTCCATCCCTCCTCTGTCCCAGCACTGCCCCTACGACAAAATCGGAGGCATCTGTCATGATCTCGAATGGGAGAGACCAATCAGGCGGCTGGAGGATAGGAGCCTCAATCACACACTGTTGGAGAGTCGCAAAGGACGAAAGACACTTGTCATCGACAAGGAACTCGGTGTCTTTCGTCAAGAGGTCAGTCAACGGCCGGGCAATCCTGCTGAAATCCAGAATAAATCTCCTATAAAATCCAACGTGCCCCAGGAATGACCGTAGCTGCCTCAAATTGGACGGCGGTGCGAGTTTTCTAATGACATCAACCTTGGCCGGATCAACCTCCATGCCCCTGTTGGAGATGATGTGGCCAAGCACCGTCCCTTGAGTCACCATGAAGTGACTCTTCTCCCAAGATAAAACCAAATGGAACTCAATACATCGCTGGAGTACTCGGTCTAGGCAGTCAAGACAGGAGTCGAATCCGTCACCGTAGACCGAGAAATCGTCCATGAAGACCTCCAAACACTCCCCTACCATGTCCGAAAAGATCGACAGCATGCACCTCTGAAAAGTCGCAGGGGCATTGCATAGCCCAAATGGCATGCGTTGAAAGGCATATGTACCGAAGGGACAGGTAAAGGTGGTCTTCTCCTGATCCTCAGGAGCGATGGCCACCTGGTTGTAGCCCGAGTACCCATCAAGGAAGCAATAGTGGCTCTTCCCTGCCAGTCTCTCAATGATCTGGTCAATAAAAGGCAGGGAGAAATGGTCCTTCTTGGTGGCCTGGTTGAGTCTCCTGTAGTCAACACAGACCCTCCAAGAGGTGGGTACTCGTGTAGCAATCTCCTCTCCCGACTCACTGATCACAGTCGTGATACCCGTCTTCTTGGGCACCACATGCAAGGGGCTGACCCACTTGGAGTCGGAAATGGGATAAATGAAATCTGCACTCCACCATTTTGATATTTCCTTCATCACAACCTCTCTCAGGTTGGGGTTCAGTCGCCGCTGGAACTCACGCGACGGCTTCGCCCCCTCCTCGAGATAGATATGGTGGGAGCACACTGATGGACTAATCCTATGGAGATCTGCTACGCTCCATCCGATTGCTTTGCGGTTCTTTTCAAGAACCCCCATCAAACGGGATTCCTGCTCTCCAGTCAGATCGACGGAGATGATGACTGGGTACATCTCAGGTTCGCCCGCAAGGAACCGATACTTCAGCGAAGTAGGGAGCAGCTTCAGCTCTGGACAGCTGGGTGCTGGCAAATCTGGCCTCGGAAGAAGGTGTGTGAATGCTGCTAAGTCTGCCAAATCTGCTTGGGAGAAAGAATACGAACTCTCGCAAACTGGATCTGGAGGAGGCTGCTCAACTGTGTTGTCTCTGATCTGCTCTGCCTCTACCTCCTCCTCATTTGTAGGCTCAGGTGGACTCAGGTCTGGCATCTGGTCATCACAATCTGCCCAATCAGACTCTGAATCTGAGGGATCTGCATCAAACAAGGTGGCATCAGTACCACCGTCACACAAGGTGGCCTCAGTACCACCATCACTAGCAACCGTGTCGCGGTCGAGAACCGGCTCTGCTGCCTCTGTAGTATCCTGGACCAGGGTTGTGCTCTCCAAGCTCTCCTCTGTTGTCATCTCTGCATCAGTGGTGTCTGGAAATGAGAGGATGGCCTGTGCTGAAGGGTCTGCCCATGCTGCCTCATCATCTGTGATCACAAAATCATAGTCCTGGTGGATGTCTAACCCGGCATCTGTCAGCTGCTCTGTGTCTGTGCTGGTCTCTGAGTCTGCTCTCTCTGGCTCGGTAGTCCTCGACCGTCTCTATTTGTACACTCTCGCCCTCGACGCGAAGTTACCTTCCCGCTATCATGATCAGTCACCGCCTTGGCTGTGGCCAAGAACGGACGACCGAGGATGATGGGGGTATCAGCCACTGAGTTAGGGATCTCCATGTCCAACACTACGAAATCCACGGGGAATTGCATGCCCTGAATAGCGACGATAACGTCCCGCAACAACCCCTTCGGCCTCTTGACAGATCGATCAGCAAACTGAAGGACTGTCCTGCTCTATCGAAGAGTGCCCAACTCGAAGCGGTCGAGAAGGGCTGCCGGAAGGAGGTTGATAGACGATCCGCTATCTAATAGAGTACGGTCGAACCTCTGCTCACTAATCTGACATCTGACATACGGGGCCCTGAGTCTGGCCTCTTGGCCGGCAGACGGTTCTGGATCGCGAAGCACGTGGCTTTCGTCAGCACATGTATCTCTGAATGATGGTTCCTCCTCCTCCTCCTGACTGTGGTCCTATCTCTCAAAGATCGCTGAAGAAGGGGGATGTGCTGCAAAGCCTCTTGAAGGGTCAGCTGTATGTGAAATCTATCGGTCATGCTCTGGTTGAACTCCTCCTGCTCTCTCTTTTTTGGGTCTTTTTCTCTTTTCTTCCCCTTCCCCATCTGAAGGGCTCTAGGGAAGGGGATCACAGGGTCCTTCTCAGATGAAGGACTAGGAAAAGGCCTAGACGGCTCGACGGCCGGATCCGCACATACATCAATCACCACAGTGGGACCAGAAGAAACTAAACCTTTTCCTTTATTCACAACAGTGTTCTGAGGTACATCAACAGAAGGAGAAACAACATCTCTATCAAAACGAACACCGGTGGCCTCAGTACCACCTCGGGCTGGCTCTGCTACAGGACATCTCGCGGCCTCAGTACCGCGGGCTGGCTCGGCTACTCTGGTGGCATCAGCACAACCTCCTCGAACTGGTGAAGCGGCGGCCTCAGTACCGCCGGTGGAATCAGCATCCTTGGTGGCATCAGTACCACCATCATCATCGTGTGCGGCCTCAGTACCGCTCTCCTCCTCCTCATCTGGCGTCCTGGGTGGATCCTCGAGTCGTCGCTCAGATGAGGCGCCGCCTGCTAGTGCTCTACCGCTCCTAAGTGTAACAAAATCAGCATCAAATAGATCCGAAGACATATCATCAAATGGATCATTAGGAGTGGCATGCTCAATGGAAACTACCTGCTCAGATTTCCTCTTCAGGCTATTCGGATTCGGCTCTATCTGTGCAGGATGGCGGCCTTCCCTCTCATCAGGTCCCGCATCTCCTGGCGGAACTCGTCCATCTCCCCGTCTGAAAGTAGCCTGCTGATCTGTGAGGATGCGGGCTATGTCATCCAAGGCGGGGCTCTCATGGGAGCCCGACGGGTAGCCTCTCTGGTGTTGAGGCTGCTGGAACTGGTGCTGCTGGTGCTGAGAGGGGTAGGAGGAAGGATGCTGCTGCTGTGACTGGTGAGCCTGCTGCTCACGTCTCCAAGACTGTCCCTGCTGCTGATAGGGACGAGGAACGAAGGACGACTGCTGGTATGGCTGGTGGGCTGGGGGCTGCTGCTGCTGGTGATCCCTCTGCTGGCTATACTGCCCTCCCTGACCGGATGACTGCTGCTGGGGCTGGGTACCTCCACTCCCCCACCTGAATCCGGGATGGTCTCGTCGGATCCCAGGCTGGGGACGGTCATACCAAATCCCATTGACATCCATCAACGGCTCTGCATCGAACTGGGCTGACGGGAGTACTGCCAGAGGCTGATCCGGCTGGTATACCACCATCTGCATGTCTGGAGATGGTGGGGACTGGTAAGAGGGCTGCTACTGCTGGTACGGCTCCGCCTGTACAAGGTGAACCTGTCTAGGCTGCTGAAAGGAGCTGGAGCGCTGGGACGAGCTGCTGCTGCCACCGGTATCGCCTCGCGACTGAAGACGGGGCTGGGAAGCCGTCTGTGCCTCCTGGAGACACATGAGTTGGGTCTTCATGTCGCTCAGAGTCTGTGCCATCTGCTCCATCTGCGTGATGCCCTGGCACTGCTTCTTCTCGATCAGCTCCATGTGGTCCAACTTCTCGCTGATGATACCCATATCCGCAGCGGACGACTCTGCCTGTGCTGCTGCAACTGTGGATGAACTGGATGGACCGGCATCGACCCGTGCTATCCTCTGGTACTGCACGGGTCCTGGCTGCTGCTGGGGTCTCCCCTGAGTGTACAACCGGGTCTGGGACATCACCATATAGTTCTCGGCCATCTCCCTCGAAGATGGCCCAGACCTGGTCGTGATCCTTGGCGAAATATGACCCGCCACAAGAAGCATTCACCAAGCCCTGGAGCTCTGGTGTCAACCCGCTGAAGAAGCTCTGCACAAGGTTCGGCTTCGTGATATCATGGTGCGGGCATCGGTCTGTGAACTCTCGGAACCTCTCCCATGCCTCATGGAATTGCTCGTTGGGGAGCATGGAGAAGTTGCTGATCAGGGCCCTCGTTGCATTCGTCTGCTCGAGTGGATAGTACTTGTTCAAGTACTCGGTGCGGAGCTGCTCCCAGGTGTAGACGAACTTCCCCAAATGCTTCAGCCAGGTGGCTGCTCTGTCTGCTAGGGAAAAGGGAAGGCAATCATCCGAATCGTATCCTGGTCCACATGGCGGTCGTGGACAGTACTGCAGATCATCAAGAACTCCTGGAGGTGGAGATGGGGCTCCTCGGTGGCAAGTCCGTGAAAACGGGGAAGCATCTGCAGGGTGTTCGGTGGGAACTTGAAGTCCCCCACAATAGCAGGCACCACCACCCAATGATGCATCAGTGTAGATCCGGGGTTGTGCAACTCCCGCATCGAGTCTCGGTGGTCCTCCTGCAGCGGCGGCTGCCGCTGCGGCGGCGGCTGCGGCTGCTGCGGCTCGTGCCTCTGCATCTAGTCCGTCCTCAGGCTCGCTCTGATCTCTCTCTACTCTGAGTCGCTCCAACTCTCTCCTCATCTCAATCATGAAAGCTCCCTGATCCCTCAGTTGCTGCTGCACTGTCTCTAACGAGGCGATCAGGGTGGAGTTGATCGCTCCCTGGTCCATCACAATGTGCTCAATCCTGGAGCGGTCCTCTGAACTATCGGCCATGACGTCTGGGAAATCAAATGAGCCATACTCAGGTACTGTCAAATCTGCTATTCTCTCCTCTGACTCATATCTCTCAGAACCGAAAGAAAGGGGGTCAAGGGGGAACAGGGCGGAATCGTACTCGGGCTCGGAGAACTGGTCTTGGCTCTCGTGGGCCAACCTAGATAATTGGGTAGACGTGCCCGAAAGCGGTGCAGCCAGAGGCTGCCTAAGAGAGCGTCTACCCATCATCGTGATCTGGTCGAGTAGGGCGGATGAGATCTGGAAAAACTATGATCAAAATGCAAACCCCCAGTTCACCAACGCAACGCGAGCTGAAGACCGTAAAAGCTCGGTCAAATTATCTTGTCAATTTTTATTAGGTGAACACACAAGATATCAGAGCGCTTACGTGACCTATTAGGATACCCGATACTATCCCAACCGACTGGCCCGCACGGAAGAGTCGGTAGTCAGCTGGAAATAGCACCGGCGGGCTCTACCTAGGGTGCGGGTCACTCTCTCGCGCAATCAAACCAAACAAGGAGGGGGTTGCTCTCCCCAAGACAAATTTTTAAGGTGAGCGTCTTTTAGGGTCAATAGTTTTAGCCAGTCCCAATTTTATGGTTTTTCTTTTTAATATTTTTCAAATAAAACAAACGCCTAATGAATTTTTCGGTTCTCCTGATTATTTAGTCCAAAACAGGGGGGAGAAGACGAAAAAGCTGATGCACGATAAATCAATGATGCATGCAAAGTCAGAAAGACGTACCTGTCTCCAGCATTCTACATGCAATATGATCCGCGCATAAATGTAAAGGCAGAATTTAAACTACCTAAATGATGCAGCGATGAAAACCGAGTCCTAGATGAGCAAGTTCTACTCGCAGAACCGTCTAACTGGTCACCGTCCAACAGGCCAAAGGTCCGGTCTTGGTCTACCCCTCCTCTGCCCGACAAATCGGGGGTAGGAGAAAGCGCTTTGTGGGGTAGACTACGGCACGTAAGCCACGAAGGAAAATGAGTCAGTTATTTTTATTAATTTTTTTTGACGCTCAGTTATTTTTATTAATTGATTATTAGTAGGTCCAATTAAGCGTACTATAGGAGCAGGCAGATAATTAAGTGTGGGGACCCTACTAATTACGGCACAAGCAAGTATAAAATCCTAAATCTAGGGGCTCGATCAAAAACCGCGTAAACACCGGAAAAGGCAGAAAAAAGAAAAGAAACAAAATCGCGAGAAAAAGCCGTGAAAAACTCCTAAGGGTCCCCCGAGCACACCGGTGCTCGGCGAAACAGACCCGCTAAGTCAAAGAGTCCAAGTGTCCAGTCTCTGAGTACCTGTATTATTACAATAATAATAAAATAAAAAGAAAAATAAAACCTAATCTACTCCTCTCCCACTCAGCTCTCTCTCGCTCTCTCCTGCGGCTCCGTAAAGAAAGGAGCCGCCTCCAAGTCCTGCGGTTGCGTCGGCTCCTCGAAAA